>OX638297.1:7989189-8047092 GCA_951812265.1 Taphrorychus bicolor | reverse complement strand
TAAATCTACGAATTTATGTACTTAATAATGTGTGGGCCCACCGAAAACTCGCATTACCTCAGCCGCCCTTCTTGGCATGGTCTCCACCAAATTTCTGATAAACTCCTGGGGAATGGCTTCCCATTCCTCCCTAAGTGCCACTACGAATTCATCCAAGTTTTGAAATTCTTGCTCTCTTTCTTTCAGTTTTAGTTTCATTCTGCTCATCACTTTATAACATTCATATCGGGCGACCTAGCAGGCCAATTCATGCCCTCGATGCTATTCTCTCTCAGAACTTCATTAACAATTTGAGCCCGGTGTGACCATGCATTATCGTCAACTAAGATAAAACCATCTCCAAAGTTCTGAGCGAAGGGAATAACAATTTCATTCATACACAAATATCGATATCTAACTGCGTTCAGGTTAGTTCAGGTTAAAATTAAAACCAATCAAAACCACTAAGTCAATCTTTCCATTTCCCATTACGCCTCCCCATACGCTGACACTTTCACCCCCAAATGGCACTCTGGGTTCTATATCTTCTTGCAGGTTTCGTTCATTCTGGCCTCTCAACACTAAAATACGTCCATTTGATGCATACAACAAAAATCTACATGCATTTGTAAAAATGCAATTATTGTTCCACTCTGCCATTCCCCAGTGCAAATGTTCTTCTACCCAACGCCATTCAAATGGAGTGAGTTCAACTTTAAAGCTTTATACCGTATTACATTGATAAAACTGGTTTAATTAAAGATTGCCCAAGGTAGTTAGTTCTAGAAGAAACGTTCCTTCAGAGCTTTTTTAAACTATGAATTTATCATAAGTGGTTTCTGAGATAAAACGCTTTCAAAATTACGAAAAATTATGTCGTATCGACTTTTATGTTAGCAGTTTTCTTTTTTATTTTATTATCTCTACAATTTTATTTTTTTTTCATTATTAACTATCAATATACGCCAATGATTTTAAAATCAATTAACTTTTAAAGCCTATGTGTTTTATTGGCGCGGGTATTCCCGCAAAAAACGTTCCGAGATATCGATCATAGCTCTTAAAAGTAATCACAATAGGAGTCTTAAAAAGGACGTCGTAGTTAACAAAATATTGATCCATTTCACAAAGAATATTTTGTCGTTCTTGTACAACATGGAATAGAAATGTTTTATTAACCTTGCGTCTACGCCACTGATTTGTCAATCATATACTCAATCATATACATAATTTGACTAAATTCCGACTTTAAACTCGGAATTTAGCTAAATTCCGACTTTGAACTCGGAATTTAACTAAATTCCGACTTTAAACTCGGAATTTAACTAAATTCCGACTTTAAACTCGGAATTTAACTAAATTCCGACTTTAAACTCGGAATTTAACTAAATTCCGACTTTAAACTCGGAATTTAACTAAATTCCGACTTTGAACTCGGAATTTAACTAAATTCCGACTTTAAACTCGGAATTTAACTAAATTCCGACTTTAAACTCGGAATTTAACTAAATTCCGACTTTAAACTCGGAATTTAACTAAATTCCGACTTTAAACTCGGAATTTAACTAAATTCCGACTTTAAACTCGGAATTTAACTAAATTCCGACTTTGAACTCGGAATTTAAGAAAAAAAATCTTGTTGGCCCTTCTACGCCTTCGTACTCTAAAGATATAGTTCATTTCACAGAGATGTTCACCTAGCCACCCATAACACTGTAAACGCACATTATAAAAAAAGTTATCTTCATCAGTGGACTGGCTAAAATCGACGTCCATTACCATACCCAAAAAACCGAATGCTTTCCAGTGCGATGACTACCGCATGATTCGCTTGATGTCCCTTGTCCTCAAGGTATTCCTCCGTATCACCCATACACGTTTATAGGTATGTCAGATACGAGGGACAGACTGGTAGCACTGCATGTTTTATTGACTCCCGTAAGGCACTCGACGGCTTTTGCACCAGAAACTTGCTGAGATCTTCAAATCCATTGGTGTCGAGGGAGACCTGCGCATTATCACTCATCTATATTGGAATAAGACGGCGGAACTTAAAATAGAAGGGGAAACATCTGACGAGGTGGAGATTCAGAGGGGAGTGAGACAGGGTTGTGTTCTGTCGCCCCTTCTTTTCTAAATATATTCCGAAGCCATTTTTCGTGAAGCATTGGATAATATGAGAGAAGGCACCAAGATCAATAGCATTTGCGTTAACAACATACTCTTTGCTAATGACACGGTCGTGCTTGTTGACAGCCTACGGCATCTCCAGAGCATGATGGACCGTATTGTTGAACATAGATAGCATGCAGCACCGACTACAAATGAACGTTGCCAAGACCAAGATTGTTATATTCTCCAAGACACCAAAACTAGCAACCCTCAGAATTAACAACACGGTTGTACAACAAGTCTCGGCTCTAAAATATCTTGGCGCGCTCGTCAACGAAACCAATGACCCTAAAGTCGAAATTCTTGCAAGGATCGAACTGTGCGAATGCTACGCTGCTATATCTTCCCCGTCCTTCTATATGGATGTGAAAGCTGAACCTTTAATGAAGCATGGAGCGTCAGATCAACGCATTCGAGATGTACTTATATCGACGTGCTCTGCTCGTATCCTGGATAGACCCAATAACCAACGAAGAGGTACTTAGGCGGATGAATAAAGATAAAGAACTATTAACAACAATAAAAGAAAGAAAACTGTATTACATCGGTCACATCATGGGAGGCGAGAGATATGAAATACTTCGCCTTGTTATTGAGGGAAGGATCTAGGGCAAAAGATCTAAGGGCAGAGACAGAATTCGTGGCTCAAGGATCTCAGAAGATTGTTTGGTCGCACGTCATTTGAGATATTCAGGGGAGCAGTTTCGCGCACCATTATAGCCATTTGGATCGCCAACCTTCGGAGGGAGACGGCGTCATAAGAAGAAGAAAAGTTATTTGATCGAAGATTTGTGTCAACCGAACTTAGGGAACGAATTTATCGGATTTTAACCTCAAAATTTGTAATTCTCAAATGCTTCTACTCCCTTTCTCAAATTTTGCTCAAATCCAATTAATTTCTGCTGCGTTCGTAATGTAGGAAAAATCATGTGACTTAATAACTACCATTCAGAACTACGATTATAAATCATTGTATGACCCAGAATGCTCATCTGCAACCTGCAACTCCTGCAAAATGGAATAGAGTGAAACGAAGACCACAGAAACGAGGTTTGACTAATGTTGACTGATTATCGTCAGCTAAGGCGAGCGTTAAATCACTATGCATATTCAAAGGAAAGAACTGGAGTCATGTGACATGAACATGATTTTGAAAGGTTCCAAGTAGACTCGCCTTGAAATTGAAAAAACAGGATATAAATAATTAAACTCATTTATGAAAATGGCGGTTCAAGCATGCAGCCAGCTGCGTTGGAAATAGACCATACATTTAGCCGCTGAGGCTTATTCCTTACAAACATGGTTTCCCACTTTGGAGCTTAAAAATGAATGCAGAATGCAACCCAATGAAAACTGCTCCAAACACAAAGAAAACATCTGAAAAAAGACTGTGTTTTCTACCAGACTGAGTTTAAGTACTGCCAAGTAGTGGGATTCTTGACCATAATTATGAATTAGAATTGTACATCACGTGAGAAGATCAATTAACATCAGCTCAGAATTGAAGAAAATTCACTGCAATAAGTATAAGCGCCTGACAACCTCTGCTGAGAGAAAAGCTGCCAAGATAGCTGAAACTTTATCTTACACAAATAGACAGATAAATTATGCGGAAACTAACTACCATCAAGAAAGGATTGGTTATTGCGAGATATGAGTATGTTGAATCGGTATGCATATGGAAAGGATGCATCTACTATGAAGACTTTCAAAAGGTACTTACCCAGAATATGTCACAGGATTTAAATTATTTTTTCTACTCGCGTGCCGAAAGTGTACTTTTTCGCACGCATTTGAGTGCGGAAAACTAAAAAACCTCAAATGGCTGCTATTTTGTTTCGTGACGAACCAAAGGAGTTGAAATAATACTTGAAAATGTAGAATTTATTACACTCTTACCGACAGGTATAATATTTAGCGATTTCGCGAACGAAATCAGGAATTAGTTCCTCAATACAAGACGACATGACGATATATTTTTGCAACGTTTCAAAACCCATTTCTTCAAGAAGCAACCTTGACCATCAGTCAAATTTGTTACTAACTAGACGAATTGTAGGTAGGCCTGACAATTTAGTTCCTCCTTATGATTGAGATGGTTTATCACTTTGGATCCAATTCGATGTGGATTCAAATATTAAGAAAAATACTATTTATTTCCGATCAATTTACTGTCATATCATTTGGGTTGTCAATTTTGTAAGGCTTTCATGGTTGGATCAAAATTAACCTTTTGATTTGTATGTAGGTGTATTATGTAGGCACCTAGAGAGGTCTATTTTTTGCTTTGTTAGGTATGTAAGGTTTTACATTATAAAGCGTTCCATAAAGTTTTTCCAAAGGCTATTATTTGAATGACCCCCATATAATTTTTGAACTGTGTCAATGTTAATGGTTGTTAGAAAAACCGTAAAGGAAAGATTCCGCCAAAAAACGCGACATACAAGGCAAGATTTTAACCAGTAAATTGAAAGCAGGTGAAGGTGAATGCCAATAACAACTTCCCTACAAGTTGTTATGATAGTTTAGTGTAGTTTTACTTTAATATCTGCCATCAGTTTGACTTTGAGTAAATCAAATTAATTTCCTCGACGTTGCTTGCATTATATTAAAAAAAGTTTTTATCAGATTATAAATTATTTTATTATTTTTATCGGTGTCGTCCGCTAAATTTATCTTTTATAGCAGTATCACCGATATTAATTAAAAAAAAACAGATAATTTTAGCGGAATCTGAGCTTGCAGAAAAACCATTTTTATTTTTTTTAAAGCAAAAATCATTGCGTCAGTGGAAAAATAGTCAAGACAATTTCAAAAATAATTTTTAGTATAACAAAAAGCATTGGCGTACCGTTTTTTTTTCTTCAATAATATTTAAGGCAGAGCCCATACGGACGCAAATGTCCCTTAATGAATAGAAAGGGTGTACAAAATGTCACAAAAATATCTAGAGCAATATCACAGGTATTAATAGAAAAGTTTTTTAAATCTTTAGCACCCTGAATTTCAAAAGTTAAGACGTCAAGTAATATGTTCATATGATGTTTTTTTTTCTAAAATGGCCCAGGAATCACCTTCATACATATTAGCATGTTATAAAGTATATAAACCCTGTATATAAAGTTTGATATGGTTCCCTTCAAAATTGATTGCTGGATTTTTTAGCATTCAGTCCTAAAAACTGGACGAATTTTACATGTAAGTAGGTAAATGGCCAGCCTATAAGAGAAAAGCAAAGACGTTTCTCTAGTGAACATAAACCATGCAAGAATTATTACTGAACTGCAGTTTGTCCTATAAAACTAACGTTCTGCTTAAGCTTTATAAAACTAAGGTTCTACTTGAGCTATCTATCCGACTGAGACAGGATTTGTCCTATTTACTTGAGATATTGAAGAATATTTCTTTTGTACAAGTTTATCAATTTTGCGTGATAAACTGGACCAGGAATATTTCCAAACGAGGTGTCATAACTAAACATTCTACTCAAATGACCAAGAAACAAAAAAAGATAAGAGTTCAAAGGCAACTTTTATTTAAGATTATTTAAATATATTTATTTTGAACGATTATATTTGCCCCCTGTATATTTTGACAGGTACTGTCATATACTTTAAGTCATATTTATGACTTTGAAGGTTATGATTCAATTCAATTCAGTCATTTTCTGGCCATGGTTGGTTATAATAAAAAAATGTTTAGCGACGACATTATTTTACAAGTATAGCGTGTATATAAACAAAACTTCGTAGCAAGCCATAGAGTTAAAATTCTTTTCTGAGATAAGTTTATGAAAAAATTAAAATCTGAACATTTTATGAGATTTTCGACTTTCAGTTGTTTTTTTGAAGTCACCTACTGTTTTAATTCCATTCCATGCTTGAGGTGTTTTTTTAAATGAACGCACGCTACAATGATTATAACTGAAATGAGTAAAATGATACTTGCTGTAAAAGGGATATGGTTTATATCATCCATTCACTTACTATTGCCATCAAGTAGGCGTTGGAAATCTGACATATTTCACCCGGTATGTGCATTGTTTACCAATATGGTCATCGATTTGCCAGATTGCTCCATTTAAGCTTTTAATATATATTTATATACAGGGTGTCCCAGATAAAAGCAACTACATGGGGATTTCGGAAAAAGTAAGAGATATAATTTTGCTTAAATGGGAAAGTTGGGCTATTCCGAGCCCAATCAGATGCTGTATCAAAATTAAAATTATCTACAGGGGCTTTCAAAATATCGTCGCCATCTTATAAATAAATTTTATAAAATTTAGTAGTTTTATATCATGAACAGTTTTTCAAAAAATAAATTTTTTGTCTTTGCACAATATTTTGAAAACCCCTCCAGATGTTTTAAATTTCGATACAGCATCTGATTGAGTTCGGAATAGCGCAACTTTTTTCTCAATTACTTACCGTTTCCGAAATCCCTATGTAGAAAACTAACTAGAGCTCTATTGGGACGCAGGTACACCAAGTGTGTGTATTTATATACATTTTTTAAGTCAAGCAAAAGTTATTTTGTAAAATATAGGCTTTTGTAAAAATAGTTGCTACCATGGTAATTTCTATGTCCTATATGTCCCTACTAAAGGCAGTTTTAATTTGAATAACTTTTAGTTTTAGTGTCCATCAAATTAGTCTCCGATTCACTTTATGAGTGATGCGGAGCTTACTGACTCGTGTACTGTCTAAGTAGACGTTACGTGTTGGGGCTGCTGGTACGTACATAAATTATTTTTTCTACAAACGCCCTAAAAACTCAACTTTTAACACGCTAATAAACTGTTAAAAAATAGCGTTTCAAGGCACTAGTGTTAAAACTAAATTACTTTTAACCCGGTTTTTAAAAGTAAATAATACTACCTAAATTTTTATAGAATAATTTTTAATGTGTTTGTAGAAAAAATATTGTGTAGTATTGGTGCTTTTAAGGAAGTCAGGCGAATTGCACGGGTGCATTAAAGTCGCACTTTTAACACTTACATCATAAATAGCTATTGCTTTGCCTGTCCTGGTTAATAAAATTATTATTATTGCACCTTTTATGTTACATGGACAAAAAGCTATTAGTTATGTTACATAATACTTTTAAATTATTATTAATAGCGTAAACACGAAAACATTAAGTAGTATTTCCAGTCTTCAAATCGGCCCCACCCACAAAAATATGTCTAGATATAAGAATACTGACCCCAAAACTGTTGAAAATCTGCTCGGCAGCTGCTCTCTGAGGAACTAGAATGAGCAAGTTCAGATTTTCGCATTAACAATTTTCGACATTTTAGTTGCAAAATTAACTTATATAATACAGAAAATATGCACTTAATAATACGTAAAAAATCGGCAACAACTATATTTCAATAACACTTTTTGACAAATTTGTTTTGGCGACAAGCAAACAAACAATTGCTCTCGTTGTTACACTGGGGAAATTTCATGGAATGGGTTGTTGCCAAAAAGAAGTGAATGGATAATATGTAATATCATTGTAGAGATGTTTATTTCATATAAACTGCTCAACTTCAAGTTCGCACAAGCAATTTTTCGTGTTATTTTCAATCAGCTGTAATTATTATTTTTATTCCTTGTATCGACAGCATTATCTAGAAATTGTTTTTTGTCAAGGGAAATTACAGGTACGGACTTGACAAAAAAGTATACGGGGTGAGTCATAATGGGTGATCGAAAATGAAATCTCATATTCTTTGGTCGATTTTAAGGGGGGTCTGTCATACAATTGTGTTACCTATCGAGCTTCGTTAAAAAGTTACAGGGTGTTGAAATTAGAATTTCAAAATGCATATCTATTGATTATTCCGAAAGCGTATGAGATATTTTGTTGAAAATTTGCACGTTTTGACTGTCGTGAAAGGCGCGTATTTTGCAATAAAAAACAATTTTTATTTACCCCAGACCAACACGTCGATTTACATTATTTGCAAAAAAAGTAGCACGTTACTGATTTTTTGAACCCCAAGTCCGTACCTGTAATTCAATAACCACTTTTGGAATATTATCTTGGTGATAAATAATTTGCAGATAATTCTGTTGATCCAAATAATAATAACAACAATCTGTCAATTTATCCGCGAATTGCGACGATTAGAAATAACTGCTAACGAAATTTTCAAGAATATTTTTGATTCCCTCTATAAGTTCTAATGCCTTAAAACAAAAAATGACAAAAACGTCTAGAGATATTGATGTTGGCTATCTGCGACGGCATTACTCGATTTCCCTTTAGCTCTAGAAAGGTTTTTTATTTAATATTGCTATTAAAAGCCACGAGCATTAACATTAATGGTATCATATCTTTTTAATGCTAGTATACTAGAAAAACGTCACTTATTTTTAAATTCCTTGAATGGGTAACGATCGGCAGACAATATATCAATATATGAGGGAAAACACAGTAAGATTCTTTACCGCTTCTTCAAACTACGACAATTTAAAAATATCAGCAACAAGAATTTCACACATTTTACGTTTCGCTCTGTATAAAAATGCAGAGTGCTTTAATCAAAAATCTGGCAAAAAGGTCCCGTGATACGGATGTTGGCTTACTCCTTACCTGAAAACGATAAAGAAAAAATATTTTATTGCGAAATGGCAGGGCATCAAAATTTTGCAATTTTTGCACCACTTTGTTTCACAACCTATACATATAACAAAGACAATGTCGTTTTTTTTTTCAAAGTTATCCGCTTCTTTAATCTAGAGGAAATGAGGTTTCAGACTATGCAAATTATATTTATAACAATTCATTGCTTAAAAAGTTACAGCTGAATTAGACGAAAAATTGCTTGTGCCGAACTTTAAGTTGAGCAGTTTATGTATTTGAAATTGGTTGCAGTGTAATGGATACATAGGACTTAATTTCTACAGACCTCTGTTTCTGTAGAAATTATGCTGACGTTTCAACATATATTTGAGGTATATATCAAGGCTACAATGAAGGAGATTGTGCATAAAATAAGTCATTTGGTAAGCAAATGCAACATAAAATTGGTACATTCTGGCATAAAAACAATAACAGGAACATTAATACACAAATATTTTCATGCTCTGTACAATAAAGGTAAAAGATACTGGTAAAAAACAAAACAACACACTTTAGAAACAATTGAATATTATAACACATAATGTAATATGACTAAAAATCACATGGCACTAAGTCACAAGATCAAGGGGTCATAGTCATTAATTGCATTTCTGCTAATGCAGTCACAAAAAAATAGCCTCAAATATTCCTCTCTTGGGTGAAATGTGAGGTAGCTTCGTCTTGCTGGAAATTTCCTGGCTGTAGTTCGTCATTATGAAGCTGTTCCACAAGTTGTTTTAAAATGTCATTTTTATAGCCCAAATTATGCCACTCGTAGTTACACAAATGCTACTAATAAAAGCAGTTAATATACCTTGAAAAATATTGGCCTAATAAAGTTGAGATCAGATATCCACACAAATAGACACAGCATTCATCACTGAAGAGCTATTTTTTCAGGATGTCTTTATGATCAGCAATATTATGTACATACTACCAGAGGTTTGGTATTCTAGAATAATCTGTAGATAGTAATTCTTACACAGTGTGTATTCAATATGAGTATTTATTAAGATCTTTTCTTAATTGTTTATGGAATGTGTTTAGGGAAAAATCCATTTATCGAGAGACATGGCAAAGAGATGTTTTTGGATCCTCCTGTATTATTTGTTCAGCAGCTTCCTGAACTTTTGGGATTTTTTTTGTAGGACACTTTTTTATGTAAAATACTTCCAGTCTCTCAAAATAGATCCACACATCTAAAGGAGATCCTTAAACTCGAAATAGTCGTGTAGAACACATAAAAAGCACCACGAAACTGTTCTAAGCAGGGCTGGCTGCTGAACAGGCAGGTCTGCGATGACAACCAACCTAACCTTACATTTCGAATTGTAAATTTCTCTCAACTAGAGATGGACAAATTCTGAGTGCGAACTTCCGACTTCAATATGAAAGATGAAAGAATTTCCACCATTTTAAAGTGATTCAACCCCCTCCGTAGCCTGAAAGAAAACGCAAATGATGTACGTTGACTACACGCTGCTACTAAATATTGACAATAGCGAAATTAGTCTGTTAGTCGATCTTTACTACTCATCTCTAAGCCTAACGAAAATGTTCCGACTTTCAGTTTTTTTTTGTGATTTTATCTAAGACAAGATTTTAATTCCGTGGCTTGCTGCGAGTTTTTTTTTATGAAGACACGTTAGTAGTACTCTCTGTACCCCCTTTGCCTTTTGTACTCGTTGTACGGAAAGTGTTTTATTTGCTATATCAGATACCTCAATTAAGTGTGGCTAATGTATAACTTAATCCAAAATTGACCATGGCTCTGAATGTCACGGTATGACATATCTACCACGAAATCCGATTAGTCGTTAGTTGTTAGTAAGCAGAACCGGCGACCTCTCGCAGCTTAGACTGCATTAAGATACTTTGGACATCGTATTTTGATATCTAATATTAATTTCCTTTTTCGAATTTAATCTTCATTAATCGCCTTAGGTAAAAGCAGGCAAACAGCAGCATTGTTCTACCCGCGTGTATCGAGCCTTGAGAAGGGTGCTAATCTGACGTTCCAGCGTTGAAATGGGGGATTTAGTTTGCGGTGATTGACACCCCCATCCCGGGCGGTTTAGTACCACAGCTCATTCAGCAAAACAAGGCTTTTTGTAAAAGTTTTAGAACATAATACTTTGCCCATTGTCTGCTGATCTATTATAGGTATTTTGAGGAAATTTGTCAACAGACAATCGGCTAAGATCTGGGAATTCCGTTTTCTTTTTGTTAGAGCTGTGGACAGGAAGTAGTATTTTTCTCAGCCTGCGGTCAGCTTGAGATTAAATAGTGAAACAAAACTTCTATTGATTTTTACGGAACTTAAGTACAACTATTCTTGTTCTAATTCTCAGGCAAATTGAAAGCACGTTAGTTGATCAGGTAAAATAATATACTGTTGAAAATGAGGTGATAAAATTCTGCTAACACTTTTCCTTCAAAGAACAGTTAGAAGAAAAAAATCAAAACTGATCTTTTGACGCAGGATTATGAAGAATTATATAAGTAGCATATCGAGACATGTTCGGGATTTTTCGATATATGCCTGGTTCGGTAAATGTAGCATGTTATCGAAAAAGTCTTCTTTCTCGGACATTTAACCTCTAAATGAATTTTGCTTGATGTTTTTTGTTTAACGCTCCATCCAGGATCGATGCTGTAACATCACAAGAAGTTATTCATTAGCTAAAATAGTCTTGAACAACGATTTTAGATGCAAGGTGTCCCGTAAGCACATGATCAAAAGGGGAGTTGGTTCAAACATTTCTGGTTCTGTTGATTTTAGAAAAAAATGTGTTGTTTGTAATATCTAGAGAATGTTACGATGTATTGTAATAAAATTTACTTAGGTTTTGTTTTTAAGTAAGACCTATGTTTTAATGGAGAGAGATGGCATCCACCCGCTTTGGTCAAGTAGTAAGATATTCAGTCCTTTGTTACAAAAACTTTCAGAAATTTTTATGTAGTCGTCGGAATCGATTAATTTTTTAAAATCTTTCTTGATGTTTTCTCGAAATGTTAATGCTCTTCGCAAAAACTTGAAGTAGTTTTTGCGCAAAAGAACATTTTCAATACCTGTATTCATAAATACGTGAAGTTATATCATATTATATATATCCGAATAGTACGGAATCAAATAGATTATATATTGATGCGTCTCTTCCTAAAAAAAGTATGTAAAATCGGTAAAAGCCCATCCCGGAATAGATGTTAACAGCGACCATAATTCGGTAGCCATGGATTTCAGAATGAAGCGCTTCAAGAAGGTGAAACGCTAAACCACAAATAAACAAGTAGATATAGAAAAACTGAGCGAACCGGAAACTCATGAAGAAATAAGGACGAAACTGGAAAAAGAACCGAAGGAGATCGATTCAAGAATGCAACTGGACACAGAGACCACATGGAGGCAGATGAAAGACGCAATAATAAAGATTCAAGAACAGGAGATGGGTTTTAAGGAAAACATTAAGAAGAAGGAATAGATGACGGATGAAATTTTAGAACGTATGACATAGAGAAGGATGGCCAAATCCACACCGTTAAAATATAAAGAACTCAATAAAGTTGTAAGGAAGAAACGCAGAGAGGCAAAGGAAAAAGTGGCTAGCCGAGAAATGTACAAAGATCGAAGAACTGCAACAGAAATGTGCACAAGAAAGTTAGCGAAGTAGCTGTGGTAGGAAGAAAACGCCAAACAAGAATTCTCAGAGATCTCACAAATGAACTCATAACTGGTATCGAGGAGAAACTAAAAACATGGAAGAGCTACGTGGAGGAGCTTTTTGATGACGACAGACATGAGATTCCTAAGGTAGTAACTGAACATGGGGAAGACGGACCAGCCATTACAAAAAGTGAGTTGATCCACGTGCTGAAGACTCAGAAAAACTAAAAGTCTACAGTAGCGGACGAGGTGCATATGGAAGTACTTAAAATCATTGCTAGCCATGAAAGCAAAGGACTGGATCTTATGCTAGAACTATTCAATACTATATACAAAACCGGAAAGATCCTTCCCAGTTCGCTCAAGTCTACTTGCGACGACTATCGCATGATTAGTCTAACGCCACGTATTCTTAAGTTTTTCTGAGAATAATCCACACTCAAATATAGAAGTAATGCGAAGAATTGTTCTCGAATTAGCACGCAGAAGCGACACTCAATTTGGATTCCAGAATGGACTAAGAAATCGAGAAGCCCTCTTCTCTTTAAATGTTTTAGCACAGCGATGCAAAGATATGAACATAGATGTCTACGCTTGCTTTATTGACTATGGAAAAGCATTCGACCGCGTTAAACATCAAAAGTTGGTAGAAATCTTATCCGTAAACGAGGTGGACAAAAGAGATATTACAGTGATAGTAAATCTCTATTGGAACCAGATCGCTGAAATAAGAATAAATGGAAGAACATCTGACACTATGTCAATCCGAAGAGGCGTACGATAGAGCTGTGTTTTGTCACCACCCCTGTTCAACATCAATTCGGAAGCAATTTTCAAAGAAGCTTTAGCGGAAGACATGGGATGTATCTAAATAAATGGGGTATGTATCATATCAGATACGCAGGCGACACCGTAGTCCTTGCCGATAACATATCAGATCTGCAAAATATGATGAGAGACACACAGCTGAAACAATTTTGATTAATGACAATCAGATCGAACAAAATCTCGTGTTTTAAATATCTGGATACCATAGTCAACGAGTGGTGTGATCCGAAACGAGAGATCCGTTCCAGAATCGAACAAGCCAGGAAAACATTCATAAACATGAAAGGTTCACATGATTAGATATTATGTCTTCAGTGTGTTGCTGCACGGATGTGAATGCTGGACCCTGAACCCTACAACTGAAAAGAAAATTGAGGCGTTTGAAATCTACTTATATCGCCGTATAGTTCGCATATCATGGGGCCAACGAATTACGAACGAAGAAGTACTTAGACGAATGAAGAAGCTGAAAGAACTAATGGCATCAAAGAAAGAAAAACTACATACATAGGACACATTATGAGAGGCAACAAGTATCAAATGCTGAGACTAATAATGGAAGGAAAGATTCAAGGGAAAAGTTCTATTGGTAGACGTCAGAATTCCTGGTTGAAAGACCTCAGAACGGGGGGCGGGTACTTCCATTGAAATCTTTCGAGCTGTATCCAGAACAATGTTAGCTATGTCGATCGCCAACCTTTGAAAGGAGAGGGCGCCATAAGAAGAAGAAGAAGAATGACCTAGAAGATATGGACAGAACCAACAAATGCCGATATTTCCCTAAAAACATGGGTTAAAAGTCCGGCACTCTTAAGTTTCCAATGGCGTAATGATGTGGTCAGCGCACGTCATACAAGCGTCATGGCAACTTATACCGGACTGGATATTGGTTGTGTCTTTGGAATTATTTTTGATTTTTGTTAGGTTGGGAAGTTTTAGAAAACCTTGGAGCTAGGTCAGCTAAGGACTAAGAGTCCTAACGCTCTAGCTGGGAGATAAGTTCGATATTCGGTTGGATTGGAAATAAGAAATAATAAAAATAACGACAGTGACAACTGTTTTGAAATAAGAGGTCGTGACGTCACCGAGAAGTCACTTCCGGCGGATATCGTTACCAGTTTAAAGAAAAACTGTAAAACAGATGGTTTTTCCAGTGAAAAACGCTATTAGTTTCAAAATAATAATATAATTATAAAAAAGGTGGCTGTCATTTGTCACTCATTGACACTCAGTTCTTACGACAATACTGACGTCCCGAATTGTCGTTATTGTTATACTTAATTATCTACATATTTATTTACATTTTTTACAGATAAAAATATTTATTTATGTAGATAAATGTAACTAAATCCTAATGGGCTTATATACCCATCCCTGCCAACAGGTCTTACTTATGTAACCCTATATGAACTTCAGCCCTTCATATTATCCCGAACCCAGAGCTATTCTAAGATACCCAAAACTGCCGGTCGCATAGTGCTTGTGCTTTGCTAACCTGTTTCTTTTAAAATACGCCACAAGGCTCAGCCTTAAATTATAACCAACAAATATAAATCACTTTGACAATCAGTCAAATTGACATTTTATCAAAAAAGTTCGTTTTTTGGTGTGTATTATACCGTCCGTTCATTTAAAAAAACCTCAAGCCGGCCATGGAATTAGGACAGAAGGTCTGAGATGACTTCATAAAAACAATTGAAAGTCGAAATTGTCATAAAATGTTCCGATTTTCATTTTTTATATATTCTGGTAACTAATGCTATATATTTATGCTATTTATACTACTACTATCATATTTGAATTTACTAACATTTATTACATTCACAAATTTACAACATTTATTGAATATCTACGTATATTTTGTTAATTTATTTTTTTTATATCTATATCCTTTTTGCACCTATTGAGATGATATGGCGAAAAGATCAAGGTATCACCATTGGAATCTTGTAAACTGTAAGAGATATACAAAATGGGTTAAATTGGGGTAAAGTTGCGCATGTCCGTACAGATCATAATATTTTTAATTTCCCAAAGTTTCCTCTAGTTCCAAAGATATTCCAATAAAACCGAAATTTACGAAAATTGTTTTTGTTTCTTTCTGAACTTATTAGAAGCGGTATTCTAAAATAAAATGCATATTCTGGCGGGCACAGGCAAATATATGGCTGTTACATTTAAATATCAAAAATTGAAAGGCGTAGTTTATGTATTACAAATTTATTGACATATAACACGTTATGTGTTCATTAAAGTTTATGTCCTTTTTAATGATTTTATTGAATTTTCTTTATATTAAATGAACCAAAATCAAACGACAGAGACCTCCTCTCATATTTGCTTATTCAGTAAAACGTGTAAACATACGTAGATTGTTTGAATACAAATGCAAACCCTTTTTTTGTGTTTCCAAGGCGAGGCGATAGGATTCCTTTTTAAGGATCTAGCTAATGTGAGTAATATACAGTCGAGCGTTTAATAAGCAACAGGCTCAATCAGTAAAAATGGAATCGTCTAAAATCGCGAAACGTAATATTGACCGTTTGCGGGCGAAAAGTATGCGGTTTGGAAATATCGAGTTAAGCGATTACTTGCAGAAATGAATGTTATAGAAGTGGTGGACATCGAAACACCGGAAGAAATTTCAGATGAGTGGAAGCAAAAAGACTGTTGCTAAGAGCCAAATTGTGGAATATTTGAGTGATTCGTTTCTTAGTTTTCGGTAGGACAATGCAACCGCAAAGGACATCATTCAAAGCTTGGATGCAATTTATGAACGACGTAGTTTAGCGACTCAACTGGTTTGCGTAAGCAACTTTTAAGTTTAAAATTTAATGGCGACAAAACGATGCTTCAGCATTTTACAAATTTGGATGCCACAATTTGTGACTTCATAGCAGTGGACTTTTGTTAATGAAATGAACAAGATTGCTTATTAGCATTGCCAAGTGCTTACGAAAGAATAGCAACAGCTTTAGAAACCTTGGGTGATGATAATTTAACCCTGCCTTTCTTAAAAACCTGTCTTTTGGACCTCGAAGTGAAACTTCGTACAGAAGACCGCATCTTAACGACTTTAAGAGCACTACAGGCAAGTGGAAACTCAGGAACAGACAAGAAGACTGCAACAAGGAAATAGAGGCCACGTACACAAGATTATAAACCAGGAAAAGGACGATCAACTCCTTTCAAGAAAAGTGTTTACAAGTCAATATATAAGTCATCAAAATTGAACTGTGAGCATTGTGGTAGACATAATCATGTGAAAGCGGAGTATTATTATTATAAACGGACTAAACAGGAACAGAGGCCACAAACCATTGCTCATGTAGAAACAAATACTGCCAACACCAGCGCTTTTGCTTTCATGATAGTATCTAATTCCACTGCCATAGGAAACTCCAACAAACTGACCTTCCTGCAGACCGCGACTGATCTTATTATTCACCAAGATGCTGCCATGGACATTTCCGTTGCCAAGTCCGGAGAGTCGATCATCGCACTCAAACGAGGACCTATCCACGTGATGACGAACACAGGAACACCAGGGACTCTCAAGGATGTTCTGTATGCTCCGGAGCGCCATGAAAATTACTTTTCACAATGAAGGGGTTACAGTACAAAATAGTGATAACCAAATCATCTTATCTGGTAAATCTCATAATGGTTTGTTTACTGCTATATTTACCATTTAAAAAAAACATCGAACCTGAAAGTCAGGTCAATATTTCTAAAACTATGACAATTCAAAATTATGGCACGCACATTGAGGCCACATCAGTAAATCAAAATTCAATCAAATGAAACAGCATATGTTTGAGGATATTATTGAGCTTAAAGACGTAATGTCAATTGAAGCAATATGCGAACCATGTATTTTTGGTAAACAAGCGCGACTTCCTTTTAATAGGGCAAAGGAAAGTAAAGAACACATTTTAAGACCATTATTTATTGTACATAAGGACGTGTGTGGGCCCATTTCGCCACCAAGTGTAAATTACAATAGCTTTTTATGTAACCAGTTACGAAAAGTCCGATTTTGTGTAACGAATGAATGTTTGCGAGACGAGCGCAGCGAGTTCCCGTAATTTGAATGAGATACACAAAAAAGTTTTGACTACAAATACTTACTTATAGAGACAGTTATTATTATTAAACTTCAATATTTACTTTCAAGCCACTTTGTATCTACTTAATACCGTAAAACTATAGCAACGGTGTACCACAACCGAACCTGCAACTGGTAATGAAATGAACTTTTCATAACCAGTTACGAAAGATTTTACTTTTCGTAACTAGTTACGAAAAGTAGGGCGTTACGTCACTGTCATCAGTATTGAAAAGTGTCATTTTATATGTCAAAATTAGAAAAAAATATTTTGTCATTTTTATTGATGAATATACGCACTACACCGTCACATATCTGCTAACTTTAAAATCAGAAGTTTTAAGTGTATTTAAAGATTTTGTAGCAAAGAGTGAGACATTTTTTAATTCAAAAATCGTTAATCTTTACTGCGACAATGGATGGGAATATTTGCCGCATGAGTTCAAAGAGTTTTGCTCAGAAAAGGGACTGACATTCCATTTGACTGTTCCCTATACACCTCAACAAAACGGAGTAGCTGAACGAATGAATAGAACAATTACTGAACAAGCTCGTACAATCATAAACGCAAGCAAACTTAGACAAACAGTTTTGGGGTGAGGCTGTTCTAACAGCAATTTATCCAATAAATTTAACACCTACTAATTCTGTCAAATGTTCAAAAACTCCGTACGAACTGTGACATAATAAAAAGCCCAGAACGAGAGGGTATCTACTTGCTTATTTTTGGTACACTTTGGGTAATTTTTAACCGATTTTAGACATAACGTTAATACGAATTTTATCAAACCCTCCAAATTTGTATTTTTCCACACATTGAGTCATTTTTCATCAATTTTGGCTTTAATTTTGGCTAACAAATTTAGCCCAACTCTCTTAAAAAATAAAAAGTTGTAACTTTTAGATAAATTGAGTAATTTCTCATCCACTTTAGTCTTAATTCTAACCTGAATCCCTCCAAAGCTTTGTGTAAATGTTAAAACCACTTTTGACCCTATTCCTAACCTGATTTTTTCCAGAAACCTTTAATTTGCCTTTACTGTCAAGTATTGCCTGTATTGTGGTGGTATTTTTTGGGTACTGTCTGTATTGCAAGTTCTGTGAAGTACTGCCAGGTATTGTAAAGTACTGGCAAGTATTGCGATTCTTAGGATAGAATAGGTATTTTTGAAATTACTTCTAGGTACCTACTGAGTATATCAGATTAGATAAAATTACTTGGTAATAGCTTTGAATGTTTTGAAGTTACCTACCTAAATAAATTAAAACTCCAAAGCTACCACAAAATAATAGGTGTGAGGAAGTAGAGTTCTTAATTATTGAACACTTTTTATACATTGACCACAATGTGTCTTGCAGACCTCAGTTTATGACCTGAGTTTATATAAAAAATTAAGATTAACTAGTTGAACTTTAATCCATAATAGAATTAACTTATTTTTTTTTACAAAGGCATTAATAATTCAAAGCTTTTAACACGCTAATGAACTATTAAAAATAACATTTTAAGTCACTACTGTTAAAAGTAAGCTACTTTTCATACTAGTGCTAAAAGTAGGCTACTTTAAAGCAGTGTATTAAAAATAAACTACTTCTAACACTAATGTTAAAAGTAAATATTATTTAAATTTGAATAGAAAGTTTGTAGAAAAAATAATGTATGGCGTTCGTGTCAAAAGTGCTTTCAAGAAAGTCATGCTATTTGCAGAACTCGCTTAGTTCAGGTTAGTAGCAAACTTTCACATGCGTGCCTTAAAAGTGCACTTTTAACACCTACATCATAAATAGCAATTTTCTAAAAACTTTTTTTTATATCGTTAAAATAGCAGGACGGGGGGCTCGGAGGGGGGGGGGGCAAAAATTACGCCGTTCGATTGGGCATCCTCGACTAGCCCCTAGGTAAAAGTTTTTAGGCCTTGTGACTTGCTATCATCTGCCTAAATTAGATTGAATCTAACTTTTTTAGTTTCAGAGAAAATTGCAGTTTTGTGTTTTTCAGTTTTTCAATATTTTTCAAAAACGGTAAACGGTACAATATTCTAATTACATCCATCGAGTAGCTACTGTCAACGCCCATATTTCTATGCCTACTACCTCTATTTTGCCCTATCTCAAACCGTTCCGGCAGAAAATGAAAAAAACTGAAAAATTCAAATTTTTCTAAGAGTTTTGCGAACATTTTTGATCGCACACATAAATTTTTATGTCGCCTAATAAAAGAAGTCTAGCAGTGAAGACTGCAGCTCTCTAGATTGAATAGGAAGAAAGTTATTTAATTTTTAATATTAATTTTATTTATAAAAATGGCAAAATAATTTATTTTTACAAGTAAAAAATTGTAAGCACATAAAAAAAATCGAAAAGAAAAATAAGATCAGGTCGTAAAGCGCCGAAATACGAATTTTTATAAAAAAAAATAATAATAATAATAAAGCACATGGCAATGTCAAAGACCGAACCTCGTTAACTGGGGGCCACACATTTGGTTCAGCACACCTACGAAACCATTCTGGGGCCTTACGATAAAATAAGGAGGAGACTTGTGTACCTCGTTGGAAAAGTCTATTAAAGGGCTACAAAAAGACTGGAAATTTAAAAAAATATGTCTCCCACTAAAAGGGGGGAAGAAATGGAAATTAAAGGAAAAAAAATCTCTTACTTAGGAAGTAGAAAGAAGTTATAGGTTCAATTTAAAAAAATAGAAGTTTATGTTAGAACTCAAAAAATAATAAGCCTCTAAAAATTCAAAAATCATTATTAGAATCTATTAAAAAAAGTGCCCTAATAATGCAATAATAGCCTTTTTTTGGCAAACTTGGCTAATTCGCTTAAATATAGCCCAACCAAAACATAGATGTGCAAATAATTTTGATTTACCCTGTATAAATTATTAAGAGAAATTTCACTTTTAAACTTATTTCTATTGGCCTATATAAAAATTACAAATAAACACAAATTAACTGGGAATCTTTAAGAAGCAAATCTTCAAAACGCAAATTTATTAAATTTAGCTTCAAAAGAAGTACTTAAAAACATTAACGTTTAATAAAGTAGATTTTTCGTTTTTTATAACAGTTATGGTTAACGTTTCGGTGGAAGGATCTCTTTTACTAGCAAGGCATGCTAGAAATCCCTAAAAATTATTAGGAATGAATCAGTAACCGGTAAAATGTTACAATCACTGTTTTATCCACAAAACAAAAAATTTTAAGTTTTTGCTCTTTTTTAGGATTAGTTTTCTATATTATATTGTTTTAGGTTAAAACTTCAATGAAGGCAATTCATAGAAGTCATCATGACACTAGCAAGACATCGAAAATCAAACTTGTCTTTAGCACATTTGTTCAAAAGGGTCACAAAATGATACTCAACCCTATATATCGAAGACGGATGCAGCTATAAAAAATTGCAGAAATTGTTTTTTTTTATTCAACATAAGATTTTTTTTTAAATTACCAAAAATGTAATCTCGGTTTTGTAGAAGTTAAACTTTATTAAAATTTTGAAAAATATGCAGTACCTTTTAAAACACCCCGTATGGAAACTTTTTAACTAAGCTCATAATTATTCTAAAACTCATTCGGAATTTCAAGATTAGCCGCTTGAAGTCGGAGGAAGTCGCATTTCAATATCTTTTTCTGTTTAGAATTTTTTACGATACTTTACATATGACTCAAAAAATACAGTGTTCCACTTAGCGTGACGGGCAGTTTATTTCAATTAAAAGCAAGTCGCTTTGATCGTAGATATTTATTTTTTGTGCGAAAAGTTCTAAAATCTAATTTTACTGCAATTTAAGGGGCTCAAGGGGCCCAAATTTCACGGCATGCGATATCCCCTCCTCGATTTATTACTAGGTGTAGACCTGGTCTTGCTTGAACGCATAGTTATCGTGTCGCGTTAATTCGAATATTTGGCCCAATATTTCCGAAAAATTTGGAAAATTTTGATTTTTGAGTATATTTTTGATCCCAGACTTAAATATACATCGTTGGAAAGGGCTCGCCGAGGGCTACAATCGGATAAAATGAATTTTTTTAAAAACGCTTCCATAAAGAAATCGTGAGCCCCCCCCCCCCCTCCGGGGGTGATGTTATTATTTCGGATTGCATATGTGGTTTTAAGTTCCCCACAGCCCCCCTAATTAGGCTGGGACAATTTCTAGTTAAGTCCTATCCAATCAATGATATCAATGATACCACCTGCATGGGGGTGGGACAATTAGAGGGGCACACGAGCCAAAAACGGGACCTAAATTTCAAGAAATTTGATATAACGATTCGAAAAAATTGTTAGGGGGGGCACCATCGTATAGTCCGAAAAAAAGTAGATACTAGGATCGGGTTTGGAGGTACTTAGCTAGTAAGAGAAACCGACCGTTTGCAGAATGCCACATTTTATCTCACATTCCTTATTGACGGGTTAGTTAAAAACTAAAAATTTTTGCATCTCCTGCATGCCGTCCCATTTCTCATTTAGTATAACTCTAATCAACTATTTTTTAGTAGGAAGATTATCTTTTTATATTTTCAGAGCTCTTTACTTTTCTTAACTGATCACACCAACTTGAAAAAAATAACAAGTGCGAAGAAAAATGTAATTTTTTTTTTCAACATTTCTTGAAATAGTTTCAGAAAAATAAATAAACCCAATTAGTATGGCAAATTTTGATTTTTGTCGAATTTCTGGAAGTGGAAGTATTATGTAAATTTAAAAACCACATCTTGTTGCGTGTTAAAATGGGTATGTTTGTCCAATTTAATCAAATTGGACGAATTTAAATGACCCGTATCTACGTAAAATAAATCATTAAAAATGGCATAGACTCTAACGAAAATATGAAGTGTTAAATATCATTAAATTTAGTGAACGAAATTTTTACTCTCGTCTAGTTTAACATTTTTAACTAGAGTTTTCTCATTAAAAATCATTAAAATTGTAATAAATGAGGCTTCCAACTTTAGACATTCGAATTTAAGAGTCATATTTAAAAAACTAAATTTGACGATGCCCCAGAAAAGTCGAAACGTCGAACAATAAATTGAATAATACCGTCTTGTAAAGCAGATAAGGTACCCACCATAATGTACAATTTTCTTTGAGATAAGGTTTCATATATTTAAAAAAATTGGGGAAAAATTTAAAACGATTTTGGTAGTTTCTTTTTTTTTTCGAATATCTGCAGCAATCAAAATTGTGTCAATGTCATTACAATCTGCACTCAAATGCGCACCTTTGCCTCAATTCAACCGATAATTTACCTCTTACGGTTTACGAGATCCCAATGGTAGAACGGCGAAATCAAATAACTACAGTCGATTAGGCAAGTAACCCTCCTAAGTTTAATAATTGAATTAAATATTTTCGTTGTACACCATATTAACTAATACATTATATTGTCCGATCTACAGTACATTTATTTTAATGCCTCTCTTTGACTATAGCTAGATATAAATAAATATTTGTATTGAATACTTAGTGGCTATCAAAAGACAACCGAGTAAGCGCTAACTATAACATTAGTATATATGATAAAAATACATTTTTTGAAGGTTTATAAAGATTATTTTCTTAATAGCGCTTCCTAAAGAAACTATAACTATGAGTATGCAGCACCCCACAGTTATATTATATACTTGAAGTATCCATTATACAGAATATATATGCTTTCAACCAAAAATCTTTATTGCAGCAAGAAATCGATTAGTTCTGATTTAAAATTTTCCTTGGCACACTTCCACCCTTCAGGTACATGGCCGATTCGCCATACGTTGCCATGGACACCGATCATCCCATTTCATTTACCGGTATAGAAACCTCAAACAAGATTATTGACATACTTCCCGGTTTCGGTATAACGTGAAAGGCGTATCTCCAAACTTATCGCGCTGACAGAGTTATTGAGTATAGAGAGAGGACCACTTTATACATCACCTTTAGTTAAGTGTAAAGCAGAAAAACGACCCCCTCGCTCCGTTCTGACACTCCGTAACTCCCGTAGGCAGGCTCCGTCCCCACTAACGCGCTACGGATTGGTCGGACGCAGAAAGCGTAACTGTAGTTACTGCCCATCTCTTACCAATGGTGGCATGCACCTACGAGGTGCCACTATACAGTATACCTAAAGCTCCAGTGTGCTTTTGTAAGCTAGAGCTTTTACTGGCTGTGTTATATCGAGTTATCGATACCGACAATTTTTCCATAGTGGAAGTGTGTCCGGGAAATAATGCGAGATTACTAGTTACGGACTTAGTGCGAGTATATTGAAAATTTGTCAAAATTGCTGCAATAACGCTGGCACGCCACATGGCTCTGGGTTTGAGTTCCGGCTTGTGTTCCGGAGCCGGCTCTGGGCCTCATTCGGAAACTTCTTCGTCCCCGGGGATCAGTGTCCCGATCCCAGTGGCACCATCCCCATTAATACCCAGCCCGATATTTGCTCTCCCGACGTTAAATTTTACAGTGTCTCAAGTGGCTGCGGTTTGTGAAACTCTTGAAGAATCCGGGGATATCGAAAGACTGGCCAGGTTCCTTTGGTCTCTCCCAGTCGCCCATCCGAATATCAATGAACTCAACAAGAACGAGGCTGTGCTTCGAGCAAGGGCAATAGTGTCCTTTCACAGTGGACAGTTTAGAGATTTATATACCATTTTAGAGTCTCACAAATTTACCAAAACCTCCCACGGAAAATTGCAGGCGATGTGGCTGGAGGCCCATTACCAGGAAGCGGAGAAATTACGGGGGCGGGCTCTGGGACCCGTGGACAAGTATCGTGTGCGGAAAAAGTTTCCATTACCGAGGACAATATGGGACGGGGAACAAAAGACGCATTGTTTCAAAGAAAGAACTCGATCATTGTTAAGGGAATGGTACTTACAGGATCCCTATCCGAACCCCACGAAGAAGAGGGAGTTGGCTCAAGCCACAGGGCTAACACCGACGCAAGTAGGAAATTGGTTTAAAAATCGGAGGCAGAGGGACAGGGCTGCTGCAGCGAAAAACAGGTAAGTGGCTTCAATATGTCAGTCACAGACTGTATAATAATTGTTAAAAATAACCAATTAGCAAGGTCCTTCATTAATAAATTAATTATTTGCGGATTGTAAATTCTAAACCGTAAAGCCGATTTGGCAAATGGATTTTAAAATAGCTGCCTAAGTCATTAATGACGGAAAGAAGAGTATAATTATTTAATGTAAAACAAAAAAAACCTGTAAAAATGAGAGGTATAATATCCATAAATTTTACTTATTTTTATTTTATTCCATATATGAGTCGGGATTCAGAAAATGTGACACGTCTAATTTCACTGGAAATATGAGGTTGAGAAGTCGAAAAAAAAGTAGAAGGGGGTGTTTATTGAAAAAAGTCATTAAGTTGGATATGAAATGTCAAATGAAGTAAAATAATTTAGTCTGATTATGTCAGTCATTGCTTTTATCTTAAAAATTCATATTATGATACACATAATTGAATTCTTAGATTCAATCTCTTGTGTGTTCGGAAAATATACAGATATTTTATGGTAAATTAGAAAATTTAACTTACTTGCTTTCCAAGATTAAATCCTAGACATTGAAAAGTATACATCTGTTTTATCAAACCTTGCCTAATTATACAGGGCACAAAGACTGTAACATACAGACAAATACAACATATGGAAATTAACAGACCAATAACGTTATTGGTCGGTCAAATGACGATGATGTGCATGTAATTTGGACAATGTTGATAATTCAATTTTCTTTTTTTTTCATTAGGTTAGTTCAGTTATGTTTTTTCTTTGGTTATTAAGGTCTTAACAAACATTACCATCCTACAACGCCTAATATCGTCATTATCAATGTTGTTAAAAAAAATGAAAATATACGACAATGCCCAAAATGTGTGCACTAAAATTCCATATTTTAATGTACACTTAAACCTTGAACTACTAAATTCCTAGCTAAATTTCCTTAAATACTATATTAAATTTCAGATGTGCGTACAATAAAACTCACCAGTAATTTTACCACTAGGGAAAATTACTAGTAAATTTTTAAGTGAAGAAAAAAATTATCCAAAAACTCCAAATAATTTACCTTAAATTCGTTTATATACACTAAATTTCACTAAATTTGAAATTTCCAATGAATGTGCACGAAAATTCACTAGTGGTTTCCTCTTCGGGTACAAGCAATAATATAAGTTTTTTCGAAATTTTGTCAAAACACATTTTTCTTCATTAACTTTTTTATGTAAAAAAGATTATGGTGTCACAACTTCGATGGTTTTGCAGGGTATCTCAAAAACTAGCAAAAATAGAGCGATGAGGTTTTCGCGAAATTGAGCTCGATTTTCTAAAACGACCGATGGTGTAATTCTAACTTTCAAAGTTGTGCTCGTTCCGGAGATAGAGGATGATTAGGGAAATTTTTTCAGTAAAAACCCCCTCGCAATCTCGTTATTATTGGCGTCACGCAAAAACTAAAAATGGTGCCTCATAGAGCATTTTACGTCGAATCCAAACATTAATTCTGTTTTCTTGTGGTGCATCTTTTATTCCGAGACTTTAGATAGGACAACATTTTTGTTTCTAATGCGACATGCTGTGTATTATTGCAGACTTGAAGTAAGCAATGAATTACCTCTTTAATAATATATGATACTATAGAGGGCTATATTCGAATTCGCCGCTTATCTTTGAGATCTCATAAACCGTAAAAGGTACAGTTTCGGACAAATTGGAACAAAGTTGTGCATTTGGATGCAGGTTGTAATAAGATTTAAAAATTTTTACTACTTCCATATTTTTTCTGCTCTATAAGACGGTATTATTTAATTTGTAATCCGACATTTTGACTTCTCTGGGACAATATCAACTTTAGTAAGTTTACAAAAATCCAACCACTTACGGACTTAAAAAAAATCCAAAGTTGCTGTAATTGCTTGTTCTTTTAACTTGATTGAAGAGATATAAAAAAAACTTTTTGTAAAGGACAACATTTTTGTTTCTAATGCGACATGTTGTGTATTATTGCAGACTTGAAATAAGCAAAGAATTACCTCTTCAATAATATATGATACTATAGAGGGCTATATTCGAATTCGCCGCTTATCTTTGAGATCTCATAAACCGTAAAAAGTACAGTTTCGGACAAATTGGAACAAAGTTGTGCATTAGGATGCAGGTTGTAATAAGATTTAAAAATTTTTACTGCTTCCAAAGATAAAACAAATTTAGGAAAATTGTTTTTGTTTTTTCCTGAATTTGTTTGATGCGTTATTTTTAAATAATTTGCAGATTTTTTGATATTTTTTCTGCTCTATAAGACGGTATTATTTAATTTGTAATCCAACATTTTGACTTCTCTGGGACAATATCAACTTTAGTAAGTTTACAAAAATCCAACCACTTACGGACTTAAAAAAAATCCAAAGTTGCTGTAATTGCTTGTTCTTTTAACTTGCTTGAAGAGATATAAAAAAAAAATACTTTTTTGTTCCCACTTTTTAATTCCTCAAGACGATGTGACCAAGTAAGAAAAGTAAAGATTTCTAGAATGTGTGATAAAAAGGTAATGTCTGTACTAAAATATAGTTGAGGATGGTTGCTAAAATTCAAAACCTTGACTCCTACAAATTTTACTTCGTTTATTCGTAAATGGCACAATCACCGTTTTCCTAGGGTTTATTGCTAGGTTTTCCTTTGAACACCAGCTTTGTACAACATCCAGCACCTCTTGCAACGTGCTGGAGATTCGTTGGTATGGGTGGTTTCCTATAAGGATAACGATGTCGTCCGCATATGCTTGGAACTCGACTCCTCCATAGTTCCAAAGTAGGCAAAAGGTCGTCCAGCAGTAGGCACCACAGTGGTGAAAGGACTCCGTCCTGTGGACAACTTCCCACTGTTGTGAATCTGATAGTGTCATCGTTTAATGATGTAGTGATCAGTATGAATTCTAACATGTTGCGAATTCAGTTGGTTATTGTTGGTTCCATCCCTCTCCCTTTACTTGCGCTGAGAAGGGAGTCTGAAGGTGCATTATCAAAGGCCCTTTCGATGTCTATGAAAATACCAACTGCGACACCCTTTGAATCTAGGGTATCTTGGATTTTCACCACTAGGTTGTGCAGTGCTAGTTCTGTTGATTTGTTAGTATGGTATGCATACTGTTCCGTATAAAGGGGGTACGTTATTAGCTCTCCCTCCCTTATGTATAGGTCTAGCAGCTCTTCCAAGCTTTTCAGCAGAAACGAGGTTAGACTGATTGGCCTGAGCGATTTAGGATCTTTTCCCTTACATCCCATCTTTGATATGTAGATGACCCACACTGGAACAGCAGTTTGGAATAAAGTTCCATGCAAGGCTCGCTCTGAAGAGCTTTGTTAGTAGAGGCGCGAGTTTCTCCTTGGGGATTTGTATGGTTTAAAAGCCATAATCGTGGATCTTAGCAGGGTTGATCTGACCACTTTTTTGGAGAGCTTCCCAATCTGTGCTGTTGGGTCGTTCATCCCAATGGGCTTCTGTTAGTCTCCAAATTTATCAGCCGGCTATCCGGACTACTTGCAAGTATTTCTAACATTTCACTACCTGTGGACGTGTAGGTCCCCCCCCCCCCCGTTTTATCTCAATCCAAGCTCCTGACACGGCTCCCTGAGAGAATCCTATGGATTCGGGCTCCTGTTGACAGGTCTTCAATCCCGCCACAGAACCTTCTCCAAGACTCTCTTTTAGCAGCCCTGATCTGCTTGTTGTAGTTTAGTTATAGGGCATGTCTGTAAGTGTCCCTGTCGCCGGTTATTTTTGCTTCATCAAAGAATCGTCGGACGTTTTTCCTCGGACTTTTCAGGCGGTTATTCCATCAGGATGTTTGTTTGTTGTCTTTTTTGTTCCCGTTGGACAGTTGTCTTCATAGGCCTGAAGAGGAGCTTTAACGACCCGCTCGGCTGCCAACTCTATGTCGACAGGACTGTCAAAGAAGAGATTGATCATATTCAATTGTGTCTGGAGGGACTCCCGACACGAAGTCCAGTTTGTGCTTTTAGTATCTTTAAAGAAGCTTGATAATACCCCAGAAAAGTCGAAACGTGGAACTAAAAATTAAACAATAGGTGTTGTATAAAAGAGCAGAAAAAGTGCGCATTAGAATGAAAAATTATATAGAAAGATTTTTGTAAATGTCTGTTCTTTACTAATATCTTCAGTAAATGTCGAAAATTTGGAAATTTTAAAACGTCTATATGATATGCACGCAGAGGCGCAACATTGCCTCAATTTAATCGAATTTGTATCTCTTATGGTTTATAAATATCTGTGCGCCGAATTCCATATAATTTACCTTAAATTCCACTAAATTCCGAGTTAAATCCCATTAAATTCCGCAAAGTACCACTAAATTCCGATGTGTGCACACCAAAATTCACCAGTAGTTTAACTGTATCTCGAAAATATAAAAAATATACAGGGTGTAGAATAAAAAAAATTTCTTTGGTTAATATCTCAAGAGTGTGCTCTGGAAAAAACAGTTTAAACATTTAAATTCTTTGTAAAATGTTCTAAGAAATACCATTTTTAGTTTTTGCTGGACGCTAATAATGACAAAAGGACAAAGGGCCTCTCCATCTTTGCCACTTTTCGAGGTACTGCGTGAATTTGATACACCTTTTGCAGAGTATAATAAATGCTACTTAAATAAAAAAAATAAAAAATAAAAAATTTAAATTAAGTACTATAATAAAATAATTAAAAACACGTGTTACAGAATCCGCAATGCGCAAAACTTAAAAAAGTACACATATGGAGCCATTTGATCCATCATACACTTTTTTTTGTTTTTGAGTCAAAAAAAAAAAAAACCCGAAGGTATATCGGGTTGTAATCCATTTGAAGCCTCTTTTAGAGCGATACTTTGCTTCCACCACAATAGAAAAATTAAAGAATCCTACCATTAGGAAGGGAATATGTCACATATATATCACCCTAGCCAAAAATAAAAGATTTGCAAAATAGGGTTTTTCCGAAGCGATTTTTTTTATTAAACCCTTATATTGAGTTGCAAATGTGCCATTTTAATAATTTTTAATCGTTATATTTAAATATAATAAATAATTTAAAATTTTCTAGAAGCCAAACTGAACAAAAAAAGTAAATTTGTGAACAATTTGAACATTGAAAAGAAATTTGAAATTAAATTTCTATTTTTCCTAATTTTTATGAGGGATGAAGGAAAATTACTTACAGTTACTTATTAAAAATAAATAGTTTGGTAGGAAAATACTTGTACACTTCTTGAAAATATTAAGAACTGTTTCGGCATTATGCCCACCAGCTTCCTACAGAAAATTGACAAAAAATTCCATTATGTCCAAGAATTCAAAGTTGGACCATATTTACAATGCCATTTACTGATCACAGAGGATTAAAACCTCAAAAAACACTATTTATACTGTGCTTTTCGCGGCATTAATCCTCTGTAATCAGTAAATAGTACTAAAGGTGGAGTGACTTCTGGTATTTGGAAGCATAGACTCTTCTTTTTTTTTTATTGCTCTCACAAATTTGAAGAGGAGTCTCTGATGACGGTCCAAATACCGAAACCGGTCCTTAAAGGACAAATGAAGTTTGCAAGAAATGTTCAAGCCTCTTCTTTACCACTTGTCACGGTGTCCGAATAAGAATCCGAACAGCATGAAAAACTTCCCTATGTGCGGCAACGTAAACAGCTATTTCTTGCCTTCACTATCATGCGTTCATTTAAAAAAATCTCAAGTAGGCCATGGAGTTAGAACAGAAGGTCTGAGATGACATCATACTAGAAATTTTAATTCATACAATCTAGCATACAATGTTCTGATTTTCATTTTTTTTAATTCCATGGGTTGCTACTAGGTTTTTTTATGAACACCCTCTATTTAAAATAGGTCACCTACCTATAGGAAACTTTACCGGTTCTGACACTCGTAAAGCATCTAATGTGCTTAACTCTTGGGCAATATACCGGCTAGTATTCTTCAGTTGTTCTTAGACTTGTTGAGATATAAGCTACTCAGCTTCATATGGAGAGTGACGATCTATTAAGGTGTGATAACGAGGTAGGTGTGATAAAAATAAATAAGCCAAGTAAGGCATGTGAAACCACAAATAGCTAACAATAAATAAAAAAGATATATAAATCATTACTCCACATTGCAACAATATTGCGGAAGGTCAAAACCAAACCAATTCAAATATAATTAAGAAAATAAAGATCATTAAAAAAAGTAATCGATCAAGCTGGAAAAATGATATAGAAAATTACAAAAAAAAACAATAAATATCAAGTATAGTTAAAAAAAATTGTATCTTAAAAAATAAGCACTCTTTGAGAACAAAACAGAGAAAACAAAAAAAAATTGAAGAGGAATGAGTCGGATCGGCTATGTTTAAGTGTATGAAGCACAGAAAAGTTTTGCAGGTAGAAAGCAGCCTCTTAGCCCTTAATAAAACTTGAAGAAAAAGTGAAATTTTGGGGAGAAATTGGACCGAATAGTGGAGAAGCATTCGATATAGTACGTATCAAAATGCACAAAACATAAAGAAAGATTAAGAACAGATTCAAAATTAGAAAAATAAGTGATCAAACTGAAACTAAAAAGAAAAACAAATATCAAATTAAAATTAATTAAGAGATAAAAATATATATGAATATAAGAAAAGACTTAGAAACTTTTGCAAAAACACTAATCATTAAGTGTAATAAAAGCAAAAGAATAGGTTTAAAGAGCATTATTCTCGAGGGTAACGTTTGAGCCTACGAGCGAAGCACAAGTTGCTCGAGAGAATAACGCTCATTAAATGCGAGTTGAATACTATACTTTATTCACGACCAAGATTCCGGGTTTTCTCAAAGATAGGTTATGATCTCAAAGATATTTCACATTTTAAAACCACGACTGGTTTCGCTAATCGACGGCGCGACGTTTGATGCGTCAGATAGATGATGGTCTAGACTCTAGTCTCTCGTGGATGTTCATTTCAATACTACGAGGGTGGACGGTAAATTGCTACATTTTATGGCCTATTTTAAGTATTTTTCAGTGAAAAATAGACACTGTATTTGGCTCAAAACATCCTAATAGAAGGATAATTATTTGATTGACCCAGTAGTAACTACTAATTTCATGTTTAAGGCAGTTTATTTTTTGAATTGCCAGTTGCATAAGACATGTTTCGTTTCCATGACAACTCATTATTCACTTGTGATTAATTTAAAATAAAGATTAGCATTAATCTTGAGAATGTACAAGAATAATGTGATTATTATAGTATGTCGTGGATAAAAGCATTTCGTAAGTTAGCAAATAAAATAGAAATAGGAGTAAAATTACAAAAAGTTGCAACAGAACAAATTATAATGCGGTTGAATAAATTACCAAACAAAATTGAATAAAGGAGATCAAAGATTAAAATAAGAACATAAATAATAATGTAGAAAACTGTGTTAATGATCAATACTTAGAAGAAAAAGACACAATTAAAAAAAATAAAGACTATAAATATTTTAAGTATAAATAAGCTTGGAAGATTCGGAAGTGAGAACAAATAATTTTATTTCCTGCACTGGAACTACTTACACCAAATATAAAGAATAAACACAAAGGTAGGGAAAAGGAAAATAGAGTTAAGGAACTGACTTATGTTGCAATTAAAACAATGTTTGAAGAGGTAACAAGAAAATATAACAGCTACAGGAAAACGAAGAAACGAACCTAGAACAGTAACAGTATGTTGGACAACTTTAAAAAGTACTATTAAAGGATTATATAAGAGAGTAAACTCTATAAGACAAAAAAAGGTTAAAGTAAGTTTGACTACTAAGAAAATTATAACTTAACGAAACGAGTTTGGAAAATGAGAAAAAAAAGCTAAAGCAAAAATGAAAATATGAGACCTTTCCACACAGTAACAAGCTGTAAGATTTAAATCTGCTGTTAAGTTTAAATAAAATATAAAAACAGCAAGCTTAAAGCACGCAGAGGAAAGACCTAAACAAAATGCTGAAAGATATCACATAACAAAAGAGAGAGTGTAAGACGTTCTCTAAATATTTTCAAAAATTAGACAAAAAAGACAACTAGCAAATGTAACCTAAAATAAAGGTAAAAAATAGATTTTAAAAGTAGAGGATAGATATGTAAAATTTGTAGGACTATATGGAAAAATTGTGGAACAAAGCTTAAAAATATCAGGACAGAGCGCAAGTGCTTTGCAAGGCTGCAGGAAAGTTGAAAGACAAGATAACAAAAAAAAAAGATAGTAAAATTAAAAGCAGACTATGATTTGTTGAGATAAAGTGGTAGAGTATTCAAAGTGTTCAGGGTGATCATAAATTAAGAGATAAAAAAATTATTTAGTTAGTGCAAAATAGGATTTTCCGAATACTATTTTCCTGATTTTTTTTAAGATAGAACAACAGTAAATTAATACAGTTGTTCTAAAAAGATTGCAAAAGGAGAGAGAAGAGAGAGAAAAATAGGGAGATAAATAGAGGAGAATAGGGAGATAGGGAGATATAGAGATAAATAGAGGAAGATAAATTGACTAATTGACTAATTTATCTTCCTCTACTTTTCTCTCTCTATATATCTCCCTATTTTTCTCTCTCTTATTTTACACTTAATAAATGAAGACAAGAGTCAGTAGTATCTTTTGAGAAACATTATCTCTATAGTTGTCAACTCTGAGACAACAAACTAGTTTGTTCTCGATTTGTGCTCATATCACGAACTATTCTTTTATCTTTTTGACGATTATTTTTAAGCTAGCTCAAATTTAGCTAAAATATTATTAGTGATCGAAATGTTTAGCTTTTTAAAAGATCTTATCTGCTTTCAATTGAAAACAGATAAGTTTTCAATTCTCAATTAGTAAATATTGCCTTTTTGCATATTTTAAACTAAGAGTTTTCTGCGAAAAAGCTAAACATTTCGATCACTAACATACTTCGCAGAAAATATCTTCCATAAAATGTTATTCATTAATATATCAGAACGCTAAATCTACATTACAAAGGTGATTCTTGACGAATCTTCAGCACGTCCATTAAGCCCATGGGCGCAACCCATCGGCACCGCAACCGTCCAACCAACCCATATCAAATACACCATCCAGCACCTCGACAGTAGCCAGTGCGTAAACGATCGTATTTTTATCTCGGACACGAAGGTCTGCTTTCGGAATATCATAATTACAAGTTGAGGCTTGATATACGACCCATTGAAGAAGACTACCGGAACCATTATTGCCAGTTCTCCGTCCTGCTATCTGGGATAAATCTAAGTTGTAACTTATTTTCCTGCCATGGTAATTGGTGTGTCCGACCCGATTTCGCCTCGGTACATAGAATTGAGCCACACGGCAGTGAATTTTTAAAGAACAAAATTTCTAAACTTTATGGCCTAGGAACGGAAATATAGTGATTATTAAGGTACTTAGCTTAATATTTTATGGTAATTTAAATTTCCTTTTTTATTCAGACACCATAATTTTTTTGGAAGGTCATTATGCCATTAGTCCTTTAGGGTAATAATGCACCAAAAGCCATTAGTTTCATTGTGGCATGGGCTATTTGTAGTGTGGTTAACAACTCATTTACATTTACAGTAAGTCTAATCGATTTACGGCTTTCTGACTGTTAACTACTAAAGAAAATATACGAACATTCTCTCGTGAAAAGGCTAAAGCAGCTCATTATCATTTCGACTTGACTGGAAGTTAATAAAACTGCAGCATAAGGGCGGGTCCGGCCCCCACCATCGTCAGACACTCATATTAAGTGCTTAAGAGCACGCACGTATTAAAGTGTTTAAACGTCATAAAATGCTACCTAAACAAAACAATTGAACTCGAGGACTATTTACTGTTTAACGCCCCCGGGATGTCAAAACACTTTTACTGACTCGAGCAGTCAAACAAAAGGGAACGCGCTAAGTGGCCCTTAGGCATATGTGGACATTTTTTGAAGCTTTCAAGGAATGTTTGATGACTTATAGACGTGCAATATGGAATCAATAGATACAACGATCTGAAGATTTTTGGTAGGTTATTGGGCATTTACGAAAAGAAAGCGGAGGTGGTGGTTGTGTTGAAAACCATCTCTAGCTTAGCAACAATTTTGTACACAATATTGTTTGACTAAGAACACTAAAAAAATTATCCTGCATATTTTCTATTTTTTTGATGTCATCGCTCAATAATGACGTTTTTGTATGCAACAGTCAAGAGCAAGAGTGAATGGCAACTTCCTAGTCCGAACAAAATAGTTGTAATTTTCGCCCTTAATGCATATACAACTATTAAAAATGTTATAAATTATTAGAATATTGTAGATATTTTACCATACTCGTTAAACCGTATTGTTAAATAAATTGTGGAACTATAATAGCAAAAGGAAGCCAACTAATGCCTAGAAGCTATCGAAACCGTGATTTATATTGTTGCCTAGAAAAATCACAATGAACAATAAATCATTTATAGAAAGCCATTATCTTCTTGTTCTGTAAGTCGCAATAATTTTAATACTATTGATCGGCCTGATGGAACACCTTATTTTTTATTAACCCGCCCTTATTAAATTGTTATTATCGGTACTGGCGAATAACAAGGAAAAGACACATTTAAACATAGATAAAAATTATATAGTTTGAATTAATATTAATCAATGTAATCAGATAAGACTTGCCTTTTTGCTGTTTAATAATAAGGTAATTGTTCAAAGCTGGTTACAAGATGTCTAATTATTTTTATCAGTCTGTTTTATCTTTGATTGGAAAATCAGAGCTTAATGACTTGTATATTAATATTGTTAGAGACTTTAACATCTAACACTTAAATTAAATAGCTCACGGCTTTGAGAAATAAAATGGTTCAAGTAAATTGTTATAATAAGGTACATATCTACAATTTTTTATGGTTTTTATTCACATTTAATACTACACACCTCTATTTATTTCTTGATATAATAAGTACTCTTGAGAAAAACTAAATGTATACTAATTAGAAACTATCAGATATTGCAAAATATACAGTTTTAGTTAACGGGAGAAAAAGTTGCGCAATTGAAGTAACAAATTAGCGCTTATAAATAACTCACTTATTATTTCATTTTTGAGTTACCTACTGTAACAAACAGATGTACAGGGTGTTTCAAATTCGAGCCACATCATTGGGATCTCAGCAACGGTAAGAGATACAGGGTCGGTTAAATTGGGGCAAAGTTACACAATTTGCAGTTCAATAATATGCCGTTTTAACATTTGAAATATTGCTATTACTTCCGGAGATATCCAAAAAAATACGAAATTTTGAAATATCGTTTTTATTTTATTTTGAGCTTATTCGCAAAGATAATTCAAAATGATTGACACTTTGCAACTTCTTCTGCCCTGTAAGATGGCATATTGAGTTTGTTCCTGCGACGTTTCTTTTTTATTTGTTATTTTTATTGCTCTTTTTAATCCAAACAACAAGATATGCAACATGATATATAATCGTTTTTTCTTTAAATTTTATTATATAAAAGTTTTATTTAATATATAAGACCGATTTTATTACTAAACGAAGCACTAAACAAAAAGATAAAACATTAAAGTAAATACTCGAATAACACTCTCCCTGCACCTCAATACATTTTTGAGTTCTTCTAAGCAAGTTGCTGGTAATTGAACGTTCAATTGTTCTAGCTCATATAGCCCTTGCTTCCGTTACTAAATTTAGAATATTGAGATATCATTGGTTGGGTATTTGAATATGCAGTTTTGAAAATAACGGGGGGGGGGGGGGGATGCGTTGAGTACCTACACACTGCCAAGCACGGTTCCCTTATGTTTGTCCACGCTTTGTCCGTTTTTGTTTTAATGTACGTCACTCCCCGTGGTTGTTCTGATGGACAATAAACATCGTTACTATCTGATGATAAACTTCTACAATTTAAGTAGAATAGCCTTGAAAAAGACGTAAAATAAACGTCGAAACGTCGTCAATTTCTGCGGAAGCGTAGAAGTTTTATTTTGGGTCCTTCTCCCGCTACCTTTCTCCTGGAAATAAAAATCTTGAGGACGCTACACCTAAACCACTTTTCAAATAACCCTAAAGAAAGTAATCCAGAGGAGAAAGATCGGGACTTCTTTCTGGCAAGTGGCACGACTCCTTGGTTTCCAATCCACTGGTTGGGAAAGAATTCGTTTAAAAAATTTGTAACATCTCTTCCGGTATGCGGCAGTGCGCCTAACCTGTGTCCATGGTACTCAAATTCACGGCACCCTTTTCAAAAATGAATAAATGCATTAGCGTTCTAGGAAAAGCCAAACAGGATTGAATCATTCTTAGCATTTAAAAACCTATATTATTATCTTAGATGGTTAATTGTAATTTATGTTATTTATAAAATATCTATTAGAGTATTTTTCTTGTTGCAAGTTATATATTTACAAATGAATTCAAAAATTCTTGATAAAAAAAAGGAAATATAATAGGAGAAGAAGAGCTATACGAAGAGAAGACGTTTTAGTTAGTGCTTTGTTTGATAGTTAGACATCCTAGTACCAATAGGTAGTAAAGGAGATAATAGGTATATAAAAAGAAAAAACGGTTTTTAACTAAATTGTGATTGCAAAATATCTCATATTGCATATCGTGTTGTTTGGATTAAAAAGAGCAATAAAAATAACGAATAAAAAATCCAGGTTCGTATTTAAAAAAGTAAAGTTGATGATGGCTACCAAAAAACGAAACGTCGCAGGAAGAAACTAAATACGCCATCTTACAGGGCAGAAAAAGTTGTAATGAAGAATTGTCAATCATTTTGAATTATCTCTTCGAATAAGCTCAAAACAAAATAAAACTGATTTTTCAAAATTGTGTTTTTTCGGATATCTCCGGAAGTAATTAAAATTTTTCAAATGTTAAAACGGCATATTATTGAACTCCAAATTGCGCAACTTTGCCCCATTAACCGACCCTGTATCTCTTACCGTTGCTGAGATCCCAATGATGTGGCTCGAATTTGAAACACCCTGTACATGATGGCGCCTTTTCCATGGATTTATGAGCTATTGGTAAAACCGTAGTAGATAGATGAAGTCTGATTACACATTCTCATATCATTATTTTCCGGCCAGCTTGTTTTGTTTTCCGTATACAGAACGTTTTTGAAAAAAAACTTCACTTTTGGCATGGCTCTGTATCTCGGCTATTATGAGAAATAGAGCAAAGCAAGTGAAATAGAAACGTTTTTGAGTTTTTTTTTATACAATTTGTATGCGATTTTCAAGATATGATACTAAATTAGGTTTTTTTTAATGGGACACCCTATATATTATTGGTGACACCTTTTTAGCTGATCGTAAGTTTCAATATGCCTCTTGTCTCGATTTACTTGAATACAACTCGACTTGAAGAATTTGGCGCTGAAGGTCAAAGCTCCTTCTTCTTTTATCACGATTATCTTTTTTTTTCAAATTAGACTATACTTTCGAAATTTGCGACTTATAATATAATATATAAAAATATAAATATATAAATAATAATTATGAAAAATTTATTAATTTCTTATTGATTAAATCTAGTACTTCGCTAGGAATCTGTACATAACTGGGAATAATTATTTTTCTATACAGGGTGGGCCATTTTCGTGATACATGTATGGAGATATTGGTAGCCGTTCAAGATACAGTGTCGGTTAAATGGGGAAAGTTTTAGAGAATTTTATAAGAAACTCACATCAGATTCTCAAATTCAATTATCATTTGCCGTTTTCAGGGAAAATGAAAAAATGTTAAACTTTCCACTTTTAACTTTGCTCTGTAGTGTCCAAACCAAGTCAACGAGAGTTTTCAAAACAAGACCTTATTAGGCCACTTTTTAACGCAGAATACGATGACATATAAAACAAAATTCTACCGTCATTAGATTCCGAGATATGTGTGGCAACTTTGTTATTTCTAATAGACGCCATCTTGGATTTTTTATTTTTGAAAAGCGCTCAAAAAACCTTTTTCAGTGATGAACATGTCGATATTATTATTATAATTCTAATTTACAAAATATCGATTTTTGGTTTCTCCCATAGTAGGCTTTGACAAAACATTATCAAGGCGCAATTGTCAGAACTGATTAGACAGATTTATTTTGCGTGTTTTAAGTTATTTGTCGTTATGGAAAATGGCTTTACGTTTTAAACACGAGGAAAAGGCCGATATGTTAGAATGTTACACATTCCTCGAACCACCATTAGAAAACGAAGTTTTAAGTCACAACAAAGTTTTAAGTCGCAACAAATTTCACCCGTATAAGCCGACCATCGTGCAAGGACTTCTGGAAGGTGATTCTGTGCGCAGATTGCAATTTTGTCACTGGTTTGTAAGGAAATGTGAAGAAACCCCTAATTTTAGAAGGAATATATTATGGACTGAGGAAAATCATATAAGCAACTGTGGTATTTTCAATAAGCACAATCACCATCATTATCGGGCTACAGAGAATCCTCACTTATTAAGACTCTGGATAATTAGTTACTCTGTTTGGTCAAGTTAATAATGATGTATTATTTTTTATTAGAAAGGTTGTTTATTAATTGTTTAATTTATCTTTTAGGCAACCAGTTGATAGGACCATTTTTTTATCAAAACGCCTTGAATGCAGAGCGACATTTTACAATGTTGCAGCAAAATCAGATAATTCCGGCTATCTTAGAAGTGGTTCCATAAAACTAATTGCCTAATGTGTTCTTCCAACAGGATGGTTGTCCTGCTCATAATTCAGGACGTGTCAAAAACTTACTGAGGGAAACATTTGCTGAAAACATAATTTCTCATTGAGGTCCTATCCCTTGGCCTGCTAGGTCTCCAGATATCAACCCCCTAGATTTTTACCTGTGGGGATATGTTAAAAACGAAATTTATCAGGTTGATCCCCCACAGAATTTGCCACTACTTGAAGCGAGGGCTCGAGAAGTATTTACTCGCATTAGTCGGTACACGCATCGACACTTTGAATAGGAGGATCCAAGTTTTTGTCATTTTTAACTTAATTTCATCTTCTTTAATGTTGAAATTTAATACGTTACTGGTTTGTAATAAAAATATTCTAACATTAGTACTTTTATTGGTCTGTAAAAAAAAGCCATTTTTGAAATCAACAGATAACTTAAAATACACAATATATATCTGTTTAATCAATCTTGAAGAGAAAAAAACAAAAATCGATATTTTGTATCTTAGAATTATAATAATAATATCGAAATGTACATCACTGAAAAGGGTTTTTTGAGTGCTTTTCAAAAATACAAAAATCCAAGATGGCGTCTATAAGACATAACAAAGTTGCCACACATATCTCGGAATCTAATGAAGATAGAATTTTGTTTTATATGTCATCGTATTATGCGTCAAAAAGTGCCCTAATAAGATTTTATTTAAAAAACTCGCATTGACTTGGTTTGGATACTACATACCAAACTTAAAAGTGCAAAGTGTAACATTTTTTCATTTTCCCAGAAAACGGCAAATGATAATTCAATTTGGAAATCAGATGTAAGTTTCTTATAAAATTCTCTAAAACTTTCCTCATTTAACCAACCCTGTATCTTGAACGGCTACCGATATCTCCATACATGTATCACCAAAATGGCCCACCCTGTATAGAAATTATAAGGTTAGAACATAGCACACCACTTGAATAATTGAATAAATGGATTAATGTGATCAGATACAGAACGGAGTAAACCTTTTCTGAAATTGAAACAGTAGAAGCTTTGTTTTTGAAAAAGAAAGTGAAAGTTTAAATATTTATTAAGATCAGTATTTGGCTTAATTATTATATCGAGAATTAAAACGAAACGATATCTAAAGTTGATATCCAGAGATGATAACGGATATGATGATAACGTAATGGTAACATATTTTAAGCTTCATCAATTTTTTCCTACCTATGTTATTATCATCACCACCATTTAAATATGTTGATAAGAGTTGATACAGCGCGACAATTTGAAAACTTATAATGGCTGTAGCTAAAAAAACCAAAGAAATATATGAAAAACACCTTGAACTACTTGCTAACCTATAGATATTTTAGGAGCATATTTTTGGGGTCAAAATGAAACTTTTTCCTATGCACATATATCCGCAAATATGATAAAAAATGTTAATGTTAATGTTAATTTAATTATATTTAAATTTTGGTAATTAGATGAAATCCAGTGGGTTTTCTTTTTTTTTGCTCGAAAAAGGTTGCAGACACAAACAAAAGTCAAGAGACCAGAAAGTGTCAGAATGGAACAGAGAATTGAACCACTTTTTTAGAGTATTACAGTGACGTACCACAAAAAAAAATTACGGTTGAAGAAATATTGCCCTGTAGAATGGAAAAGCCTTTAGGCTCAGTTAGTAACAAAGCGAATACAGTATAGCTTACATGCCATTTGGTTCAAATATCTCAATAAATGTGGAAGATTTGAAAAAAACAACAATTAGAAAAACAAATTAAGAATATTTTAAGCCTATGTAGGTCGGTAAAGATGCATTTGCGGAGATATGCTTATAGGAAAAAAGAGTGTTATTATCAAGTCAAGAATATGCACCCACGATTATTGTACTGAATTTTGAAATACCCTGTATTAACTAACCAGTACCCAGTTACCTAAACACTTACTCCGCCCCCAACCACCTCAACAAATAATGGCAACCCTTCAATTTTTTTTTATTTATTTAATAATTTTTTATTAATTTAATAAAGACTGAAGTGCATTAGAGTCCTGGCAACCATCCTATATTTTACGCAGTATTAAATGACAGGATGTGCCCGTAGATACTAGAAACGTATCCTCAAACAGAAGGCAACTAGTCAAACTAAATCATTGAGGCTATGTGTTACCATCAACCGATTTCATATGCAGATCATATGCAGATCTATGTAATCTGCATTTGAAATCGACAGAGAGGATAGTCAGTTTAAGTCATTCTACGAGCTTTTCAATATCCTAGACTGCTTTGTTTCAAAGAGGTCTACACAATAAACAATTTTAAGATTATCAACTTTTTTAAGATTTTTATTGTTTTAACGTGGTTTTTTAAAATGTAAGTAAATTTACATCAATTTTAAAATCTTTTTAATGCATGCTCTTTACATTTCAAGATCTTTTACTCTGGTAGATTAGTTTTAAAGAAGTCTAAAGACCAAATTTGTTTTCGTTTTGACCTTAAAAGGACTTTAGTTTTAAAACGGCTTAAACGATCTTGGAACAACCTACTGTAAAGAAATGTTGCCTTGTTATGTTCTTAAGGGCTATTTGGTTTTAAAATGGATTAATAAACACAAGCAAGCGAGTACCTTGTAAAAGGGCTGCATAAAACAGGAAGTAATTTTGATTTTTAAATTTGGGTTATCAAGACCTTAAAGCTTTAACAAATCATACAGATTTAAAATGCGAATATTTGAAAAAATTAAGAGAAAAAGGACTTTTGGAAATTCTCTGTAAAACCCTTTTGTCTTATGCAAGAAACAATCGTGTTTTTCGGTACACTGAGTACGCCTTAACTAAATTACGACGACAGATACCACTTTATTTTAGTTGTCTAGAGGTCAAGTGATAGGTGATATTAAGTGCAAGTTGTTATTATAATTATCTCAAGGGTCTTAGAAAAATATTTTAAAGTTACAACATTTAAAACTAGAGGCGAAATATTCACAATACGTTTAGCGGTTAGGGGTTTTATGGAAGAGCAAACATTCTTGGTTCAAATCAAATGCTTTGTGTTTAGGGCTAGTTTTATCAAACGATAATAAATACTTTTTGTGATGAAAATAAAAAGCTCGTACACTTAATGGAGACATTCTCATGTTCATATTTCTAAGGCCAAAATTTATTTGCCTTGAGAATCGTAGGCTCGCGCCACATACAATTAGTGTATCAAGGAACAGGTTATAATATAGTTTAAAATGTTATGACAAAGAGTTTTGAAGATAGCCAAAACAATGAAATTATTTTCTTTTCTCCTTATAAAATTATGGCTTAAGGATTGTGCTTTAACAAACAAATTGCCATTTTAATCTAAAATTTCATTCTGACGAATTTTGGTGCTGCTAATGGGCTGAGAACGACCGCCTTTAAATGATCTTTTTTTTTCTATCTACCTATTTTTCAAATCTACATAACAATAGACACTTTTTGTTAATAATTTTAATGTAATTTATATGTATTCCACTCCAATATAATAAAAATTGATCTAAAAGTTTTTGGATAGAAAATTTGCAGTCATTTTTATGCTAGTTGATTTACTTTCCCTTTTAAAAGTACTTTTAAACCTTTGAATTGTATAAGGTGATTCAAGCAATTACACCAATAAAAAAAAACTTTTTTTTTTAATTTTTAATAGAATATTATTTAAACAGTTTTATAAAAAAACTAAGAAATATTATAATAATACTTTAGTTGATTCCCATTTACAGCACAGTACTATCTTGTAAAGAAAAAAATGTTGCTGTCATTAGATATACGAACTTTAGGCTAAGTGTATAATAATTTCTTATCAAAAAACAAATTTTACCTTTGAATGCAATGTCAAATTTTTTTTTAGAATTTTTTTAGATTCTTTATCGGTGGCTGAAATTTTGAAATTACTAAAATGATAATTTTCGATGGTGTCATAGGTATATTAGAAGCAGCCTTACTATTATAGAAATTAAGATACTTAGGGCATCATAAGGATAATAACGCATGAGGTGTGTAGAACCCGAGGGGTATTTTAAGGTTATTATAACGCGTTATGTCTTATGATGCTCTTGGCGTCTTCACCGTTTAATGTTCGACTTCTTGTACTCAAAGAAATTAAATTGTATGTATTATGTTCTGATATGATTTACAGGGGCCTATATCTAACCGGGCATTTACCTTGGCGACACACAACAATGATTGTTTTGATTTAGAAATGATTTACTAATCAAATTACTGTCAATTTAGATTCATAACGCCCAAGGCATTACTTTTTACTTTATGCGCCCTAGGGCGTTATTTTTAATATAAATGACTTTGATAGAAGTCAATTATTTTGAAATAATAGACAGGTCGGACATTAAATATTATTATACCCATAGGTAACTAATAATTACGAAGGCGTAGAAGGGCCAAAGGCCCAACAAGATTTTTTTTCTTAAATTCAGAGTTTAAAGTCGGAATTTATTTAAATTCCGAGTTCAAAGTTGGAATTTAGTTAAATTCCGAGTTTAAAGTCGGAATTTAGTTAAATTCCAAGTTCAAAGTCGTAGTTTAAATTCCGAGTTCAATGTCGGAATTTAGTTAAATTCCGAGTTTCAAGTCGGAATATAGTTAAATTCCGACTTTGAACTCGGAAATTAACTAAATTCTGACTTTAAACTCTAAATTTAACTAAATTCCGACTTTGAACTCGGAAGTTACAAAATTCCGACTTTAAACTTGAAATTTAACTAAATTCCGACTTTGAACTCGGAAGTTACAAAATTCCGACTTTAAACTTGAAATTTAACTAAATTCCGACTTTGAACTCGAAATTTAACTAAATTCCGACTTTGAACACGGAATTTAACTAAATTCCAACTTTAAACTCGGAATTTAACTAAATTCTGACTTTGAACTCAAAAATTAACTAAATTCCGACTTTCAACTCGGAATTTAAGAAAAAAAAATCTTGTTGGCCCTTCTACGCCTTCGTAGTTCATAATTCTCACATACAATTAATGAACTTTGGTAGGGTTGGTGGAACAATCTTTTTTACTAATCGTGTCATTGTCAGTTGACACCAAAAACTTAATCAAAACAATAATTATTAAAGTAACTCAGTGAAATTTAACATATATATAGCACATGTTTACCTTTTAATATAGCACGTTAACTTATACGTCCTACAAAGCAAGCAACCAAGCAAAGAAAAATTGTTTTCTTTATAAATACCCCACATCAGGAGTCTCGTATAAGGTGACAAAGCAGAAAATTGTTCTGAAAGCTAGGAAAAGACCGAAATACAATCTAATCAAGATGGGTAAACAGTCTGTAACCACTGAACAAGAGTGGTAAGAACAAAAGACCGGCGACACAAACAAAACCAAGTCGACACGGTGGTTTTGTCATCTTTTCCTGGGAGTTTTCGCGTTCTTCTAACAAATTTTACTTCACATGTGTGTTGAAAACGAACCCCCCCTCCCCCCCCTCTATCGTACTGATGTAGTACTATCAATTTCATACATTTATACACTTAGAAATACTAATTAGCGTTTTAACATTTGATAGTATAATTAGAAGGTTCGTTTGTAATGGCTAATTTAATAGCTGCCTGCTAATGGGATTACGCAACGATAAATGATAATTTTTATTGTTTGTTAATCAAATACTTTTCTGATCTCTTATAATAATAAAATAGATCCACAGAAAACAATTTCCTCCAGTGCAGCTGTAGGAGAAATGGCAATGTTGCAAATTAGTATTTGAGTGATAGGAAAATCGGTGGGGCCCCGGGCATTGGGTTAGAAAGGCAAATTGTATCTTCGAAAATTAGATTGGTGAGCTTTGCTATGGGGGAGGTCCCTTTTTGTACCATTCTATAATAGCACAAGCGATTATAGTGATTGTGTTAGGAAGATTTTTGTAAACGGTCGACTGAGCACAATGACAATTATTTTCACCCTCTCTAGGCTAAAACTGTAACTTCTTGACCCAAGAAAATCATTGTAGTATTTACAAAAATTAGAACACCTTAATAATTACCAACAAACTCATGGTCATTACGCAATAACACAAATTGACCTCAGGCACTACCCAAATGAAAACGCTTGATGATTTCCTGACCGTTGTCCAATGATCTATTGGCGATTGTTCGAGGCCCAATGAAACAAATAGTAATAATGTTAATATTAATGGACTGTAATTTCTTTGTTTTGTCTCTATAAATAGCAATAAAATATAATAACTCGCGACTAGGTGATTTATCAAAATGCCATGCGACAGTGTATGATTACTTTTTTCTGTTCCCTCGATACTTACTGACGTTGTTTTTCATTTATATTACTTTTGAAACCATTGAAATGACTACCGTGGTGTGTCGCGGTTTATTTGTTAAAACTATGTCTAAGTAATTTATGGGTATGGATAATATTTATTGTACTTGAAAAAATAGAGACCTATTTAGGTAGAGCTGGTTGTAAAACAAGAAAATAAAATAGAGTAACTACTATAATATAGTTAGATAGAAAAGTTTCCCGCAAATAAACCCTTTTTACAATTCAGAGGGCTAAATTGTTATATCTCAAATAATTACAATTACAATTTAAAAGCACTATAAAATTGCTCAAATTGACCACCTTTTTCTCAAGACATAGTCCGTCTTTTATTATGAGAGATCTGGTTGCTTTATACAGGGTGTCCGGTAAGTATGTGGCATAATTTCGAATACGTGAAAGAGAGGCCAAAATAACCCTAGTTTGTCATATAAAAATGTTTCCTAAAGTGCTCCCTAACGGAGATACACGGTGCCAAAGAGGTACCCAGCGAATAGTTTTTTTGGGTCTAACTTTTGAATCGTCTTGTATAAATTATTAAAATTTTAATATTTAATGTAGAGCATAAATCGCCATAAAACCACACAACAGTACGTGTTTTACGCCCTCAGGGTAGTCACGAACGGACTTGCCGCCACACTCGTTGTGCCAAAATTTTGACAGGTGTCATTTTCCAGAGCTAAAAATAGAATATTTAGCTGTTTTCGAAAAAAAAACTGTTATTTTCCTAGCAAGTGCGGACTTTCCCGCACGCTTCTGCAGCACTGACTGCACTCCGCTTTGCGCCGCTCGTGCAGGCAGTCAAGTGCCGGAAAGACACTTTCCGCTCGAGTTAGGAACAAGATTTTTTCTATGAGCGAACCTACTTTTTTCTATTAAAAATAAAACATAAAATACTTTTTATTTAAACTAAGTAGTAGGTAACAGAAGCCCAGAAGCAATACAACTTTAACTATTTAGAATTATTGATGTTTATGGTAAACCAACAATAATGAGCGTATTGTAAATGTATTGCTGATGCCAAATGCTGTATTAATTTGATCTGCTTTCTTTCCAAATCACGGGACACCCGTGTATCATCCAAAGTTTCTTCACGTACAGAGGAAATAGTACAGAATGCAGTTGGTTTGAAGTTTAGAGATGAAGTTGAGGGACCCAAAGTCAGAATTTTGTTACTCAAGTTGGTTTTGTGATTGGTAGATTCCTCCAGGTAACTTTCAGCCACAGAAGTTGACTTCCAGCCGCCTAGCCGTTTAATATTGGTTATTTCTCCGTTTAAAGGCATTTTTCTAATTTTACTTATTAAAAAATAAAAAAATTAAAATACAACGAGTGGCATGTGATAGTCAACTGCATTACTGACACCTACAAAATCTTGCTTAATTATGTCAAGTTGCTTGGCAATTATTAATACATTTTAATTTTTAAATAGAGCTTTTACACCCTCTATCTCCGTTGATATTTTGAAAAAGAGCCAAAATAAAATCTTATTTTTTTGAAGCCCTACCCACTAGTGAAAGAATAACTCCTACTGTGGACTCACCCTGTATTTGGACTGATTATGTACAGCAAATAGGTACATTACGTCATGAGATACCCTGTATAATAACACAACTAAGCAACTGTTACATTACTAACAAGGGTAATAAAAAAATTAAGTTGCAAATATTGCTTTATATTTGTTTTTTTACTACATATATTGTGACGTATTTTAAAAAGTATGTAAGTTAGCAAAGTCACATACTATGCGAACGGCAGCTTTGGGTAGGTGTAGAACTAGGTCATGGTTCAAAATGACAAAAAAAGGGTTGGAGATTAGTAGAGTTAGAGAAGCTAGACCTGTTAATTGGGCGCCATTCAATTTAAGTTACAGATTATAGCTATAATATTAAAATTGAGAAAATTATCATAGCAATTATTGATGTTCATATTGTTTAGGTGATCAAACCAAAGTAAAACCAACTGGAATTATTAAAAGTAGGCACATTTATTTACTATGGTGTTAGTTCTTACCTAAAGTTAGTGCAGGTACACTTGGTTTTTAAATCTTTTCCTACCGGTTGAAATACTTGGCCAGTTTGTAGGGCTTTCTTTCTAGTTGAGGTAGAGGATCAGTGCATCAAATGTGGTAATGCTGGACGGTTCAAAACGTAGGAGCGATCACCGTCACCAACGGCTCCATTTTCGGCAAAGGGGCTCAAAACCCAGACGGTTTAAAACCTAGTAGCCATCACCGTCACTAACGGCTCCATTTTCGGCACACGTGCAAGATGAATGGAATACATTTGCAAGATCCAAAAAAAGGGTATTGAGTCTTATTACTCAAACATTGGACCCCAAAATATGAGTACTTTACAATAGCCACATGGCTAGGCTGTAGCCGTTTAGGGACAGTCACGTCCGATGTGCCCTGGACAGTGGTCAAGATGGAAAAGGGCCTATCAAACGTTTTTACATTTACCACCTGGACTCTTATTCTATAGGAAAGGGTGAAAGTGAAAGTGAGAATTTTGACAACCTTGATTGGTCAAAAAATTCTGTTGCCGAATTCCATTAGCCAGCAATTCTCACTTTCACTTTCACTCTTTCCTATAGAATAAGCGTCCTGGGCTCAGAATTGGTCAAAAAAACGGAAATTAAAGTGTCAAAAGGGGGAAATATAAAGAATGAGAAAATGAACCGCGAAATATGAAAATCTTGCCATTGTTGCTAAATAAAAGATAAATTTAGGGATTAGAAGTATTAGAAGAGCACATGAAAAAAATAAGGAAATCTAAGTAAAAATATTGGTGAAATTTGGCAATGCTGTACAAACAGCAAAATAATTAATCAACCCGTTGACACATGTCAATGTCGAAAAGAAGTCAACTTTTAAAGGATTTCAAACCATAGGACTCGAAGTAGAAGAATCGCATATAAAAAACGATAATCAAGTTGAACAAACATGGCGTCCAAGGTAGTCATATTTCTTTGGAAATAAAATAGTATTGTACAAGTTATTTATGAAGGAATGAAAGGGAAGCCAGTAGGTTTTCTTTGTGAAAAAGAAAACGCTGTTAAACTACTTTTTTCATATGACGTATCTAATTAATTAACGCAATAAGAATTTTTTGCATAAACAATATTTTTTTTATTTTTTAATTATAAATTTACACTTTTAAAAAGTGATACATGTGATGTCATGTTCTACTTTTCGAAACTGCTATTACGACTACTATTAACAGTAACTCCTTGTGGTGGGACATTGGTTTTTACTAGGGCACTAAAAGACCTGCGTTATTTCACTTGGTTCATAATATATTGTTTCGTTACCAGTCATGAAAGAATCTACTATTCGTAACTAAACTGCTGGCCAATTGCTTTGCAACACTCAATTTTTGCAGCAAGTTTGAGGGAGTGTAACTCTGAAATGGAGCAACGGATAGCTTTCAACAAAACGAATTTGAGTAGACCTGTCCCTGCACTATTTTACGTGGTATGTTTAAACAAGATAAGTTATTCGGGTGAAATTATACAGGGTAGAAAATAGGGTGATGTAATTTCATTTACAATTTTCGTTTGCACAACTTTAAAAAAAAAAACAACTAAAGAATGGTGTGACACCTAGGGACATGTTCGGATTTTTTTCGATATATTGCCTAGTTCGATAAATATTCCATACTTTCGAAAAAGTCCGAAAGTACAGTTGACATTCTTTTTCAATGCATCATGCAGAATCGATAAAGTAGGCTTACAGAAAATTTATTTTGAATTATTAAAAAAGATTATGAAATTTTGCACTCATTTTTAATCTGTTAAAATCGACTCTCATGAATCGATACAATCCATCTTTTGAAATTGTTTTGTAACATTTCTGAGCAATTTCATAATTATCTATTACTAAACAAGAATATTTGGAAGTTTGACCTTGCAACATTTACATCATACGGCAGAATTGCATTTCAAATGTTATTGATGTAAAATGCACTTATTCAAAAAAAATCGTTCCACTTGTTAGGGATAACAAGATATCAGTAAAAACAAAAAAAAGTCCCGAGAAAAGACATGGTTTAACAACTTTCCATTCGCAAATTTCAAGAACAACCTTTATAAATAATGTTCATCATTTGTGTATATTTGATCAGAATAGAAAATGTGGTGTAAGTTCAACATTTTTCTTACCCCTGGTATATCTGACGGATGTGGAAGCCATTTTTAGCGCATAAATCCTGTAATCTTACTGCATCGATCATGAATGGAGCATTGAATAAAAATATCATGTTGAATCCGTTTCATGCTAAAATGTTCGAGAAAATCGGCTTTTTCGAAAATATGGTGTATTTATCGAACTAAGTAATATATCGAAGAAAATCCGAACATGCCCGAAGTGTTACATCATTCTCCTGTCTCAAAAAATCAGTTTAGATTTTTTATCAAATTCTAGCAAAATTACATCACTTTCTTTTCCAGCCTGTATAATTTCACCCGAATAACATATCTTGTTTAAACATACCACGTAAAATAGTGCAGGGGCAGGTCTACTCAAATTCCCTTTGTTCGAACAAATGCGTTAGTCCATTTAAGAGTTATGCTCCCTCAAAATTGGTGCAAAAATTGAGTGTTGCAAAGCAATTGGTCAGCAGTTTAGTTACGGAAAATGAAAGTTACATCAATGTTATAAATTTTGAAGATTATACATTTATGCACATTTTTATTATTGCGTTAGTAAATTAGAGACTGAAATTAGGAATGCCATACGTCAAGAAAAAATAATAGTCATTTTATTAAACATTAAGAAATATACATCTTGCGTTAAACAGTGTACAAGGACAGAGTATCCCACTTTGGGCCCTTTTGCGGCCTATTGTTTTTCAAAATAAATGGTTGAGCTTTTCGAGGACAACAGAATTTTAATATCTCCTTTGATTTCTGAAATACACAGTTATTTTGGTAATTAGACTTTTTGAAAACTTAGTATTTAGTTTTATAAAATGTAAAATAGTAAAATGCCCTCCAGTAGTTTTTTACTTAGAAATCTTAGAATATAGTGGCCCTCTTAACTTCCATCATTATTTCATGGTATAGTCATGGTTTTGTTCGTGGTATAGTCATGCCAAATTTTTTTTGTTGCTTGTAAAACTCTGGTCAATATGATTCTAAATATCTAGGTGTACTTACAGGATGTCCCATTAAAAAAAAATATGTTTTATTCCGGCGAAATTATTCCTTGCATTAAAAAACTAGCTATGTCATTGAATTCTACGGGAAAAAATCTACAAGCAAACTTTTAACTTCTTCCATATACTTAAAGATAACTGAGATATGAGGGTGCTTCAAAAGTGATAATTCTCCATTGAAACCTGTATCTCAAACACCAAAAGAACTATAAAAATTCATCGGCGTCATCTTCAATTTCAGAAAAGAGTAGGACAAAATAAAAATACCCCGCAAAAGTGCCGTAAATTAGATACCTTGTACAATGTGTATATAAAGTTGGACATATAAAGCAATATTTATAACTTTTTTATCTCCCTTGTTAGTATTGTACGTATTAACATTTTTTCAGTTGAAAATTTGTATATTATGATTGTTTACCTGTTATTAAATAAATAATTTTACGGTTTCCAATTGTTTTTTACTGGATATTGTTGTCAAACAAACTTGAGAAAAAGCTTAAAACAGATAAAGCACGTGTTATTTTTATTTTCCAAATAATCGGCTTTTTTCTTCAACTTTTTATTAGGAAAAACTAGTAAAAAGAGTACAATGTCAGTGATCAAAATTGCCGGAGGATTTTCGAATTTGGGATTTGATTCTTAATTTTGATTTTGAGAAACTATTACAAATGAGGTTTTGTCATAATTGTCACTGAAAAGCTAAAAAAATATTGATAAAAATTGGAAAATCATAGTATTCTTTTTCTTATGACCCTCCGAAGGTTGGCGATCCAACTGGCTATAATGGTGCGCGAAACTGCACCTTTGAATATCTCAATAGACGTTCGACCAAACCATCTATTCTTCTCAGATCCTTGAGCCACGAGTTCTGCCGTCTGCTCACAGATCTTTTGCCCTCGATCCTTCCCTCAATAACAAGGTGGAATATTTCATATCGCTCTCCTCTCATGATGTGACCGATGTATTGCAGTTTTCTTTCTTTTATTGTTGTTAATAGTTCTTTATCTTTATTCATCCATAAAGGTCCAGCTTTCACATCCATATAGAAGGACCGGGAAGATATAGCCGCGTTGCATTCCCACACGCAGCTGCAGACTCAGGTCACGGCAGGCCAAGAAGCTCCTCATTGATGTAAATGAGCATCTGGCATGTTCGATCCTTGCAAGAATTTCGATTTTATAGTCATTGGTTTCGTTGAGGAGCGCGCCAAGATATATTAGAGCCGAGACTTGTTGTACAACCGCGTTGTTAATTCTGAGGGTTGCTAGTTTTGGTGTCTTGGAGAATATAACAATCTTGGTCTTGGCAAGGTTCACTTGTAGTCCGTGCTGCAAGCACAACCGTGTCATCAGCAAAGCGTATGTTGTTAACGCAAATGCCTTTGATCTTGATGCCCTCTCTTACATCCTCCAATTCTTCATGAAAAATCGCTTCGGAACAAATATTGAAAAGAAGGGGCGACAGAGCATAACCCTGTCTCACTCCCTTCCGAATCTCCACCTCTTTAGATGTTCCGCCGTCTGCTTTCAATATAGTTGGTTGATAATGCGCAGGTCTCCCTCGTCAACAACAATGGATTTGAGGATCTCAGCAAGTCTCTGGTGCGAAACGCAGTCGAATGCCTTACGGTAGTCAATAAAACATTCGTATATATCTACAAATCATTCACTTATTATTTCCGTCAAGTAGGCGTTGGAAATTTGACTTTGACATTTTTTTTGTATCTTCTCAACATGTGCCAAAAAGAGATAGGAATAAAATAAATGCATAGGTAACAAGATGCCAAAAATAAGTGAATGAGGTATACATTCATGTACCTGCACCGCTGCGTCAAAACGTCGAGTGTAAACTTTTAAGAGCCTCGCGTATATCCATTCCGTTCCTGAATCCGAACTGCGTGCTACCAATCTGTCCCTCGCATCTGGCATATATACGTGTGTGGATGATACGGAGGAATTCCTACAAGATATACTATACTTCACTAATCGGAAGGAGACCGCTCAGGTTTTCAAAAGGAGTTTTTTTTTTAAATGATAAAAACGGTGAAAGAGGACATTAAGAAGAGTAAAAAAACCATTGGATTCACTGCAATCAGTCTACTCGTTCTAATGTTACAAACGGTCAAAGTTGCAAGTTGAGATAAAAAGAGAAATACCCCCTCCCCCCCCAATTTTTTTTTACTGTTTTTTGATTAAAATGTGAATGACATGACATGAAAGTAGTTGACAAGTCAAACATTGTAATAATTATATATCCGAACGTAGTGAAGATATACAGGGTGATTCAAAAGTACTTTGACAAACTTCAGGCGGTGATTGCTGTCATTATTTTAAGAAGAAAAGTTCTAATAAATGAGGGTCCTAAGAGCATTGCTAAGAAGATACAGGGTGTTAAAGTTTTATAAAAAAATTAAAAAAAAATATATCTCCTAAACAGCTTGAAAAGTTTTAATAAAATTTTACAGATGTTAATAGCTAGCGAGTAGCCATGTTTCTGTTAAACGAATTTTTTTTTCTTCCACCAGTGGCGCGCGTACCGCAATGACTGGTACGCCACTGGTATATCAATAAAAATCGTTTTAATGCACGTCTTAGAATCGTTACCTCACCAAGATGGCACTTGTTATTTCAGTTCTAACTTCAAAATAAAAAAAAACGTAAATAAAAAAACATCTATAAAATTTTATTAAAACCTTTCAAACGGTTTCGAAGATATTATTTTTTTATTTTTTAATAAAACTTTTAACACCCTGTATCTTCGTAACGATGCTCTTAAAGACCACCATTTATGAGAACTTTTCTTCTTAAAATAATGCCATCAATCATCTCCTGAAATTTGTCAAAGTACTTTTGAATCACCCTGTATACGTGTGTGGATGATACGGACGAATGGCTTGAGAACATGGGGCATCAAGCTAATCATGCGGTAGTCATCTCACTGGGATATAGTAGGCTGAGGCCCCTACAATTTGGTATTTTGGCTTCTGAAATGTTTCTTTCTTTCTATTGTATCTATCATAGAAAGGCAATTTTACCGAAAAAGAAGTTTTGTGACAAACGAGGACACGCTGTATGTAATTGCAGCAAAAACAAGTACCTAAATGTAACTACACTATGTGACACATATTTAAAATCGAAAGAAAAATCTATCTGAACATCACTAAACATACAGGATGTCCTGTTCAGAAAATTTGAGGTTATGACCACTGCCCGAAAACGGAAGTCGACAGTAAGAAGTTAAGAGCGCCATATAGAACTTTAAAAAAATCCATGCAACTTCGTTTTCAAATGGCATCTTCTTATCAAAAAACAAATAATTTTCAGCCCTTTAAAAGTATGAGAAAATAAAAAAAAACACCCTGAACGTCAACTAACAACTTGTGAAAGAATGTCTAATTAGAGGAAATCAATAAAAAAACAACAACATGGTAGCAATGGCAGGTTTTCTGAAAAAAAAAAAGTTGCGAAAGCCCATTAACGATATTTCATAATTCTCTAGGGTGGAAATTGTTGAAAAATCAATTGTTTCAATTTCACTTACACTTGCTGCGGCAAAAGATTTAGCAACAGTTCTCATTTGATAAAAAATGTCGCCACCACAATAAAATACAAGGGCAAAAAAGTCTTGTTTTCAGCTTAGAAATTAAAAACGCTAAACGACAGTGAAAAAAGGCGTTACAGACTTCAAATCTTCGAGATTCTTCAGAGTTCGTCTTTTCTTGTATTTCTACTTAGTACTTTTCTTCAATTTCTCGGTAAGAATATAATTTCTGTGTAATTAGACACGAAGTTAGACAGTTACAGAGCATTTCCATCAATTGTTTATATATATTTTTAAGTTGTTTTATTATTTACCAGTCACAATTTGTATTAGTTATTTTTAAAGATTTTTTTAAGCGCTGTAAATTAATCCTCTGTGCTTAGCGTCCTTTGATAACTAGTATGAACGTTTCAATAGCAGGTGTGGGACAATAAAGCTACTTCACTGTTTAGAAATCCCCAACGTTTCGACCTTTAATTGAGGTCTTCCTCAGGGCTTTTTCAATCAGTGAAGCCTGTCATGAAAATGAAAACTAAAATTAAATTAACTCTGTTGTTGAGTCCTTCTCAAGCCGTCTTGTTGTCCTGTGACCTTTTGTCCGAAAGTCCGAATATGCCGGTATATAGGTACCGATAAAGTACTTTATTTTTATTTTAGTTTTGGTTTTCATGAGAGGCGTCTCTGATTGAAAAAGCCCTCCCAAGTAACAATCCGACGTGAGCCGACGTCGCTTCAGACAACCCGACGTCGGAAGACAACGTTGGCGCGACCACGTATGGACTCTCTTTTACACCTAAATGGGGAATCCAATTTCTAGTCGAGCCGACGTCGGATTGCGACTACGTTTTAGGCAGAATCGGTCCTAATAATTATACTTTTGCCAACGTTACTTTAGTCGCATTTTTGGAGTCTTTTCTGACCAAGCAAGGTTTCAGGTGCAAATATTTTTACTTTTAAGTACAAAAAAATTGACGAACTTATATCACCGTACGGCAGCAACGCCACCTTGCAGTTTTCTGTGTGTTATGTTTGTTCTTATTCGTTCAATATGGTAGGGCTTTGTGTATATTATATAATTTTCATTTAAGTTTTAAAACGTATTACTTAACAAAAATTACAAACGATTGACACTTTACTGACAAATATACCTAAAATACTTACAACACCCTTCAAAAATTCGGAGAATTTAATTATAGTTAGTATTTTATTGATACAGAAAATCTGTATTAAAAATGGATTTATAACAATTCATATTATAATTCACAGTTTTTTAAATGTATATGAATAAGTTAATCCATATAATGACTATAGATTGAACAACAAAAAAAAAAAAGTTATTTACGTTGAGATTGAAAGTTCGAAATGGCCGCCATAAAATTTCGCATTTTTAGCGTTAAGAAATGGCGTCGTTGCGATATGACCATAATATAAACTAATAATGACTAGATCTCCATAAATCTTCACTTTGATACCAATAATTTGCACTTCATACATTATTTTGGTGTAACAATCTGGAGAACATTTTTACTTCCAACCTCTGCTTCGAAGAATCTAACCAAATCTGCCTTATAGTTGAAAAAGTCCTGGCCGCAAACGTCGCGCCGACGTTGCGCAGCGTCACTAACCAACGACTGGTCAGTTAAGGGTCGGCCTTTTCCAATTTTATGTAGGATGAGGATTGTAGGTTATGTTCGGATATTTGTTTTGTTTTTCACAACGGTTTATTTCTGGGAAGCCTCACTAATTCAACTAATTTTGTTCGGCAAACTAGAGTTTCTAGCACAGAGCACTACATGCAGCACTACAATAAGGCTGGCTGAGTGAGTAGGGCATAGGTATCACGCATAATTTTCTCACTCATCATATTTCATGGTTCTAAATTTCTTTACCTACTCCCTCTTCTTGTGGATTGTTGGTACGGGCGAATTCTAAAACACACCAGATCATCTATCGGGTAGATCAGTCACCTGCTTAGTGGATTAAATTACTAGATGGCCATCACATGACCACCACGACTTTTTCCTACAGCATGACCAAGTTTATAGAAAAAATTGCTTACCACTTATTTACGGCGTACTTACCTGTTGGTAATCCTCATTTAGTAGCATACTTGAACGCATGCTAGCTCTTTTTCTATAAAAAGTGCTACTGTGTTTGAAAGGAGCTTGCTTTTTTGGCATATTTCAACCGTTTAGGTATTAATTTACTATCAGTATATCAGTAATCAGCATAAATTTAATATCAGTAATCAAATACTCAATTATTTTATTGATCTTATAGAAAGATAGTCGCGGTGTACTGCTCATATATAGTAAAAAATAATATAAATAACAGCAGTTATTTTATGGTTGGCAGACGATGTCGGCATTACGTCAGAACTTCCAAAGAAATACACTAAAGTACTTGGGCCAAAAATTCCAACCACACGCGACGTCGCGTCTAGTCGCATAAGACAACTTCAAATAGGTATAATTCTTCGAGGTCGAGGCGTCTTTAACCCCGACTAATTCGCAACCATTAACGACCGACGTTAGATCAACGGCGTCTCGACCTCTAACCACGACTTTGGTTAAAAAGTCCTTGAACAACCAAGAATTGCACCTATTTTGACGTCGGAATTAGTGCACATTTAGTCGGAAGACGGAAAAATGTTAATTGGGCTAAGGAAGGCCTCACATAAAGGTCGAAACGTTGGCAATATTTTCCTACACTTTCATATTTCAACGTTCATATTTTAAAAATATAAATATTTTGATAAAGTCGGCACAAATAAAGTTATTGATATTTATTAACATAAATACTGATAAATTGTGAGCAGTTTATGTAATACATATTCTTATACTAATTGTTTTAATTCTACAACTCACCTGCCAGGTAGTCGTGAACAACTAGAATGCACAAGTATGCAAATACCGGTGCGGCAAATGAACTGTTTGATAAGGGTGATTTATAAAGCATTTTCCTGTTGCTAAGAGAGTTTTCTTGCAACATACTCCCCACCGTTGAAGTACCTAACTTCAATTTACAAAAGAAAACAAAGAACCAAAAGCAAGGAGAAATTCTTCTATACTGGACAAGATTCTACTTGTGGGTCCTGAAGTGGAAGTGGACAAATCTTGGCAATGCTTCGAGTAAACACTCCAGTAGAAGTCTTAAGTTTCACTGCCTTCACTTTTCCGTCCCTACCGGGGAGCAACTCTACAATTCTTGCCAAACACCATTTCAAGGGTGGCATGTTGTCCTCTTTTAGGAGAACCATTGTTCCTTCAGATAGATTGGGGTAAGGGTGATACCACTTAGGCCTATTTTGGAGTCTATTTAGGTAATCCGTAGACCAACGTTTCCAAAACGTTTGCTGTATTTGGCTGATTCTCTTGAAAAGTGTTAAGCGATTTTCGGAAACTGAGGTGAAGTCTTTTTCTGGATATGAGGTTAGTGCGGCCCCCGTTAAGAAATGGCCAGGGGTCAGCGCAGTCGGGTCATTTGGGTCATTCGAGAGGACACAAAGCGGCCTGGAATTCAAAAAGGCCGCAACTTGAACCAAGACTGTGTAAAGTTCTTCAAAGGTTAACTTTGAATCACCAACCAATCTAATTAAATGGTACTTCGCGCTTTTAATAGCAGCCTCCCAAGTACCTCCCCAATGCAGGCTTCGTGAAGGAATAAACTTAAACTGGATTTGGTTCAGTGAAGCGAAGTCCTTTAATTGATTCTTTGCACCCAAACAATTGGTTGCATTGTCGTTATAAATCAGTGTCGGGTTACCTCTACGCGCAATAAACCGCTT
>OX638297.1:7763122-7988989 GCA_951812265.1 Taphrorychus bicolor | reverse complement strand
TTGCACACGAACGGTCAATCCGCCGACCGGTTGTTTCACCGTCCGGCAAAAAAATCGGACAAAATTATTATACGTGCTTTCAAATAGGATTTAGCACACTTACCGGTGTCGGGTATTCTGCCGACCGGCCGCCGTTCAAATTATAATTTGGACGGCGAACACACGGTCGCCGGATCGCAAATTAACCGGACCCTTTGTTTAAGCCCGTACAAGTCAATGCGTGTTGGCACACGAACGGGGATTTTATCGTCGCCGTCGAACAGAGCCGTCTCCTTTTCCCGTTTAATTTTGAAGCGTGGTTTATTTGGAAAAATGGAAAATTTTGATATTGAAGTTTTTATTTGCGCAGTAGAAGAAAGGCCCGTGATATGGGACAAGACTAGTGACGAATTTAAGGATAGAAATAAAACTAAAGCCGCGTGGCAAGACATGTGCCGCATATTTATTAAAGATTATGAACAAATGACAGAAAAGGAGAAAGCCGAGATAGGTATGTATAAAAAAAACAGTATTAATAATTATATTTTTCCTAATTGCCACGGTACAGATCCTTCATTACTGTTAAAATATTGTGTAAAATTATCCCGTATTTCCTTCCCAGTCCTTGTTCCTCTCAAATTTCTCTCTCTTGGTATGTCTTCAAAGTTTTTAATTTCTAACGCATCGTCGATACAAAAGCCATCTCTTGTCCTCACCAAATTGTGCAAGATACAGCTGGCTTTTACCATGTCAATGGCAAAGTCAGGATGTACGTTTATAGGACGATGAAAAATTCTCCACTTGTTGCTAAAAATGCCAAATCCACACTCAACATAACGTTGCACGTGATAAACGGTAATTAAATACACGTTGTTGTTGTGTTAAGTTGTTTCCACCAAATGGACGTAACAGTTGGTCACTTAATCCAAAAGCCTCATCGCCAACTAGAACATATGGCAGATCCGGATTTTCTGTTTGTGGTAAGCATTTTGGACCAGGTATATGCAAAGAGTTTGAATTTAATGCATGGAAAAATGTCGATTCTTTAAATATAGAGGAATCGCATTCTTTGCCATATGCGCCCACGTCCACATATCGAAAACAGTATGATGTGTCCACAACTGCCAATAAGACGACAGAAAAAAATTTTTTGTAATTGTAAAATAATGAACCACTTCGATGTGGCTTAACAATTCTAATATGTTTGCCATCTATGGCCCCGAAACAGTTTGGGAAATTAGCATTCTTAGCAAATCCTGCTTCACATTCATTCCATATATTTTCTGATGGCGGCGGGATGCATTCATCAAGTAGCACTTCCCAAATTTTTTTGCATACATCTTTTACAATTTTACGTATTGTTGATTTTCCTAATCTGTATGCGTAATGAAGGTCTGTAAAAGTTGCCAAATACCTGCAAGAATATGAATGCATTAATTTTTTTTAGGCAAAACGTTACTGCAGAAATGGAATAATATTCGCGACAGTTATGTGAAGTGTTATAAAAAAATTAAAACCCTTAAATCAGGCGCTGGTTATAAAAAAATAAGAAAGTATATCTTTTTCGATCAATTGCAGTTCCTTGCAAAAACAGTCGAACACAATACTACAACATCTAGCCTTACACAAGACGAAAATAAAGAAATGACGGAGCAACAGAATGTAGATGATAACAGTGACGAAGGCGGTTGTGAAATTGATCAGAATTTGACGATTACTAATCTATTAAATCAAACAACATCGACCTCTAAACAATCGACATCACAAACATTATCTGAAAGAAAGCAAGCACCAGCAAAGAAAAGACGCCGAGATGAATTTGAATCCAAATTATTAAATATTTTGGAACAATCGGATAGCTCGCCCACAGTTAGTGAAGATAAATCGTTTTTTGATTCTCTTTTGCCGACTGTACAAAAATTTCACGAAGATGACAAACTTGAGTTTCGTGTACAAGTTTTACAGCTTGTACAGCGCTTTAAGCGAAAGCAAAGATGTGATCCCTCCATAAATACGTTTGCTGCCGCCAGATTGCCATCAACTTCGTTTGAATCATCACTCGCGCCACCACCAACCCGGACAATTGACAGTAACCACAGCCAGCAATTACCACTATCGTACCATATACTTCAGAACGTAGAGCCTTCAACACCAGGATCATTTGAATATGAATATGAATATGAATAACATATAAAATAAAAAAGTTTTATTTGTTTAGTTTGTTTGTTGTACTTCTTATACAGGAAGAAATTGAAAAAAGTGCCATGCGCGTGTTACTATAAAAGAGGATGTCGAAATAACAAAAAAGTTTGTATACACTTTTGTAGATATCTCTTTCGTTTTCGAAATACAGGGTGTTCAAATTTTAGTTTGATTCGACAGTTTATAATAATTTCTATCAGTAAATTTTTTGCTTCAAAAATTAATTTTTTAATTCTACCAGTGGCGTGTGGACGGCGATAAGTCTAGGTACATATTTTTAAAGAATAAAGAAGAAAAAAAAAACATATGCATTTTGTTTTTTTGAAAAACAGAAATCAGTTTGGATTTTTCCAGTTAATTTAAAGCAAAAGATCTCATTTCAATTAAAATTCTTACCTAATCGTAACTGCAAGCATTTCTGCGGGAGCTATTGATTGTCTCATATTTGTTTCTTGGCGCACTATATATTTTTCCAAACGATGTAGCAAATAATCAAATGTTCCAACAGACATCCTAAAGTAATTAAAAAATTTTGCTTCGTGTCTTCTTAATATTCCAAACAGTGTATAAAAAGCTCCTACTGCACTCCTTTCTGCTACCAGTGGATGAATCCACAATTTTCTTGCTAAAGCTTTTTTGTATTTTCTTCGCCTGTACAGTATATATATAAGCGCAATTTTCTTTGTATATTTCATTTTTCGAAATTCGTGAAAATATTGGCCAAACTCCATCTACTTCGGATTACAGTACGGCACTGAAACCATATAGAAATTTAAGTAACTCTCCGGTTGCTGATACCGTGTGTAAAATAATGCCCGTTTTCTTACCGGTCGGTGAAATAGCCGGTCGGCGGATTGACCGTTCGTGTGCACTAGGCCTTAAGCATAATGTCATTAAGAGAAAATCCAGACGAACTGCGACAAGAAGCGTCGAAGACCACTCTTAGTTTAGTGGTGACACTATCGGCTCTAGGACAACATGGTGTGGCAGAAAATACTTTGGTCCCGAATGGGAATTTGTCAAAGTGAGTGGGACAATTCTGGCATGTCCCAGAGAGGTATTCATCAATAAACTCTTTATATTCGCGAAAATATTCTCCATCTCGCACAAATCTTTTTTCCAAATTCTCAAATCTTTTTTGAGCTATTGCGAATGAATTACCAAGTCTAACATTTTCCTTGGGCTCCCTGAGAGGGAGGTTGACCTGAAAGGTACCATCTTCCAAAACCAGAGTTGTTGACTCAAAAATATTTTCAGCAAGTTGATCTTCTGCTGAGAGAAGTTTCTTAGATGGGACTTGTTCGAGAAACCAAAACCTTGATACCAACGATTCAAGAGAGGGCCCAGTACAAGTTTGCGTCAAAAGCGAGACGTTCAGGTTAGAACATGTTTTTCTAATGTCTTGATGTGAGGATTGTTGAATAAATGATCCTCCAATAATCCATCCTAGTTGTGTGTTTAATAAAGTGGAAAGGTTTTTTCCTAAACGGATGACGCCATAAGTTCATAGTAAAGCTCTGCTCCTAGAAAGAGATCGACCTCTGCAGGATTCATGAACATAGGATCCGCCAGAACAACGCCTTCAGGGATTATCCAATTTTCTGTATTCAGTTTAGTTTGGGGAAGAGAACATGTGATGTTGGGCAAAACTGCGCAAGAAATATTAAATCTGGGATAGGGAAAAATTTTTGATTCCATGACAACATCAACCATTTTACTTGAAGTGCTGTCACTTAGCGCTATTCCTGTTATTTGCATAAGTAGAAAGTCCAAGCTGAGTCATCAATTTATCAGTGATAAACGAATTTTGGGAGCCATTGTCGAGAATTGCGCGGGCATGAAAGGTGTTGCCAATTGCATCATACAGAGAAACATTAGCCGTAGCCAGTAAAACTTGGCATTTTTTTGTAGACAGGGCCATCAGTGCAGCTCCTGGAGGATTCTGCAATTGATTCAAGGTCGAGCTTGCATTACTTGAAACAAACGTTCCCGGTGGTATCACACGAGTTGTATGAGGAACTTGACTTTCATAAGATTCTAGAGTAGTAGAGGGACAGGCATTGCCATTGCCATGGGGAGAATTGTGAGTGGTAGCCTGGATAGGGGGATTGTCATGCCGATCAAAACGATTACCTCCATTATGGGTTTGAAATTGGTTTTGAGTAAATCTTTGTTGGGGTGGTGATTGTTTGTAGTAATAGTGTCACTAGGAGGTGGACGAGAATAAGACTTGTGAAGCAGTGGTGTTTTTTACTGCAAATGAAACAACCTTTTGTAGTTGAACAATTAACAACTGAATGCTTTGAGCCCAGACAGTTGAAACACAACTTGCCTAATGCAGCAAAGCTTCTTCTTTGAGTGAATTGTAAGTTCTTAAACTTGTTACATGAGTAAATTTTATGGGAGTTTTCATTGCAATACAAACAAGAAATTGCAGATTTCGAAGTCGAGCTCGTCTGGGTAAGCAAGGATGTTTTCAATGGAGGTTTTGGCCTTGGCAAACTCTGCTTGTAGCCTTTTCAGTGCTACCTAGATTTTCCAATATCAAGCAACGATTCTCCAAGAAAGCCAAAAACTCGCTTAACTCCGGCAGTTCCTCCAAGTCGCGTTCCGACTCAAAAGCACGTCTTGTACCGTAATCGACTTTTTTGCTCAAAAGGTATAACATCACAAACTCAAATAATTGTTTATCAGAATAATTCAAGTTTTTTAAAGAAGTTAAATTTCGGTGACAACTTGTTACAAACTCTCTCAAGGCTGAAGCATTACACTTTGTCATAGGTTCTATCTCTAATAACGCATTAAAATGTGAATTTATTACCGACAATTTATTTTCATAACGCTTACGCAAAATGTCCACCGCAGTATCAAAGTTTTCATTAGTTAATGTATGTGTGTGCATAGGTAAACTGTCAATTAAACTAAGTGGTTCATCACGCAGAAACGACTTCAGATAAATAAACTTCTGAACCTCAGAAGGACTGGAGTTATTGACTATAACAGCTGAAAAAATTTGAAAAAACGGGGTCCATTCAGATGATTCGCCCTTAAATGGTTTAATATTAATCTGTGGCAACTTAACATCAATATTTGGCGGCACTAAAATCTGGGGTAGGGTGGGCGTAACACTAACGGTCGTTGGCAAAGACTCAGAAGCATGAGACAGTTTAGCAATTTGATCCTTTAGAGCAACTACAGTATTATAGTAAGTATTTTCTACTTTATCTCGGTCTTCCTTGTCTGCGCCTGGTTCCGAAAGATCCTCTATATTATCTTGTGCGCTACCATATTTAGCAAACGCCCCTTCAAGTGTCTCTAACCGGCATTGAAATTGAAATGGATTCGTTTCTATATCAACATTTGCATTAGTCCAATTAACCACACGAGGTATTTTACTTTTTGCACTAGTCCGAACCTGTTTATGTCCGGCTATAGAGTGCGCAAGCTCTTCGGCTTCTTTTGACATTTCTATCTCTGCAGCCAACAGTCTGAATCAGTCTAGATAAGCACAGAACGGATCCGGCTCGAAGGACCAATGTTTTAATTCTACAACTCACCTGCCAGCTAGTCGTGAACAACTAGAGTGCACAAGTATGCAAATACCGGTGCGGCAAATGAACTGTTTGATAAGGGTGATTTATAAAGCATTTCCCTGTTGCTAAGAGAGTTTTCTTGCAACACTAATTTTATACTACAAGGGTCAATCTTTTGCCGTGGATTTGTCGTGCAGCGTCAAGTGACCTATATAAATCAAAACCAAGTCGAATTTCTGCGCAAGAAGAACGACAAAGACACGCCAGCGTTTTCAGATGGCGGCTCTAGAGGGCACTGAGACTATTCCCGTCTTTTGTTTGCTAAATAAGAATATAAAAATAGCAGTTACTCTCAGAGTTTCTCAAAACAATGGTGGAGCTCAGCTCTCGGCGCATGCGCATGTTGGTTTTCGAGCTGCACTTTCTAATGTTACGTTCATATTATATTCAATTGTTAATTATATCGTCATATAACAAGCGTACCCTTCTTTCCCAAAGAGACATTCTGCGCATATGCAGCATAAATTGTGACCGCTCAGGGGCTATATGCTAGTAATGACGTTTTGGATACTTACTACTAAACGAAACCAAATTGAAAGTGATGAATAACCGTCCAAATATAAACGTCACATTGGATTACAAGGCCGGTGAAGTTTGTAGGCATTGTGGCGAGGCGAACGCGACCCCTAGAGGGTCGGCGGACACGTCAAAACCACCGCATTCGAATTACCGCTTTGAATGGCATAAAATTCAATTTCTGTCGTTGGGGCTCACAAAAGACGTAATGACCGGACAATTTTAAATTGTCGAAATGTATATTGGCCCCGCAGGACCGAGCGCTTAAAGCAGGAGAGTTTTCACGTTGAGCATTTCAAGAGTAGTAGCCCCTGACAATTACTAATGATACGGAAAAAAATCAAAATGCAGATAAGATCAAGACTTCACACACGCTCAGATTAAGTTTCTTCGAAATTGTGCAGAATCTTAAAGCGATGCGCCGATGGCCACCTGGTATCGATGAAATCAATCCTTCGGATCGAATATATCCCTGAAACGTATTTAAAGACCCGTATGATTAGAGCTGATTCGCCGATGTAATTGGAGTAGCTTAGCTCTTGTTACCTCGTGCCCTTTGATTTGTCAGTGGCGTACCTCCTCATTAATTATCTAGATAAGGCTTTACATTGGAAAAGAATTTCTTCTATATATTCAAAAGCATCCACTGAACCGTTGTAATTACACGATATCTGTTTACTAATCAGTTCCCTAGAAAACTGGTCGGGAATGTTTTCACTGGTAAATTGATTCTTATTAGACCTAATTCGCTTCTTATGTGCTTATATAAACCGATACAGGATATGACAGTTTTATTAATATTTGATTATGTCTAATTGGATAGCCATTGCTCTAATAAATTTCAATTCATTTAGATCTCATTTATTGCTATCAGTGTGTTGACTGGTTCTATAAGGCCCTAAAAGATCTTTTTGCAACAAATGCTGCTAATTATACTTACATGGTGTTTCATCACTAATTACTTTCCCAGGAGGATGGTTTAAAAAGTTGTTAGACTTAGTTCTCATTGCTGTATTATTTATCTCTTCCTCGTTCAAACATCGCCTATACTAATAATGATTGAATTAATATATTATTATCCTTCTTTCTATCATTCCTTTCTATCAAAAATGTAATATGCTTACACCATAAATAAAATTTTTCAATGTAATTTACGAACACCATTATTATAATGAAAAAAAAAAGAAAAGCAGCCAGGGGATCATTAATTACACGAACATTACAATTTGTGTAAATAAAAGATGAAATGCAGTCTTCGATGATTATCGGTGTGAAAATATCCAAGAAGTGGCAGATAACATCTATATGTGGGTACGGGTATTTAGCTAACAGCCTAAAAATGACATAGTCTGCCTAACGAGCTGGAAATTTTCAAGGGGCAGTAGAGTTTACTAAAAGAAGAACATTTGATGATGTATATTATAAGAATAATAAGGTGGATGCATGTATAGGAAGGAATGATTGTTGTAAGTATTGTAGGAATAAATTATTCTATTGTAAATGTAGGGAAAAACCTTAGTCAAAAATAGTAAATCCTCCGGGGTGCTTTAGGAGGGGTAATTACCCCTCCTAAACATCCTACAAACCACAACATTTAAGGTATCAAACCAAGGCCTTATACAATATCTTTCGATAGAAATCTGTTAGTAATCTTGGTATTTTTTTAAAAAACAGGGTAAAGAAACTTAAAGAAAACAAAACAGCATTGGTAGACCACTCGTATTAGTAAGTTATACGAGCTTTTATATGACTGAATCTTCAAAGTAATGAACTTTTTATTGTTATTATTGCACTGCATTGACCGGTTTGGTTTACAGCCTCGCGTTTCTTGCACATGCAAATTCTACTAGGTTCTGCTACAGCGTTAGGACACCATCCTTAATTTTCCTTTTTAGCAAAAGAATATTTCTAACTGCATCTACAAGAAGATTAGCTAAGATTCTTCTGAAATTGTGCCGTGCATATCTGTCATAGAGCTTCACGAGACCGGGACCGAGATCGATACTTACATACTCCCGGTCTCGGTCTCGAATTTATAATTAAGTCTCGGTCTCGGTCTTGTGCATCGAGACCGAGACCGAGACTCGCGTAATCTCGGTCTTGGTCTCGTAGTAGCAACTCGAGTCTCGGTCTCGAAAAATAGGTAGTTTCTCGAAAAATCTTATTGTTTGAATTGCAGATTCAATTTTCTTTCCGTTTTTGTGCATGAATTTTTACTTAAAATCAAAATTTGAAATTATTGAGAGTAGTTGGTGAAGTTAGCGGGATTAGGACAAATAATGCACCTCTTCTTTATTCGAAAATGGCCGACGTTTCGACTGTTTATTTAGTCTTCATCAGGGCTATTCTCACTTAGAGAGGGTAGTCATTTAAAATTCTATTCAAGATGGTTAAAATAGCAAACTCCATTCGATTGTTCGGTGACCTTGGCATCTTAGGCTCGATGCTTTTTTGTCGAGCCTAAGATGCCAGGGTCACCGAATAATCGAATGGAGTTTGCTATTTTAACCATCTTGAATAGAATTTTAAATGACTACCCTCTCTAAGTGAGAATAGCCCTGATGAAGACTAAATAAACAGTCGAAACGTCGGCCATTTTCGAATAAAGAAGAGGTGCATTATTTGTCCTAATCCCGCTAACTTCACCAACTACTTACAACTTAAGGACGCTAATTACAACAATGAATTATTGAGACTTTTAATTTCGATTGTAGAATCAGGTTAGTTCAGGTTAGTTTAATGTAAAACTGCATTAGACATGCTCGTAGGTCCACCACTGATGCTACTGAACATATTTTTTATAAAAAAAACATGCGTCCTGTATACTTAGCTATCGACACATCTACCAAATTTCACTGAAAATATGGAAATATTTCAAATCAGGTTTTATATTATGAATTTGAATATGCATTTCGAAAAAGTGCCAATACGGCCAATGGAAAAATCCCTATTTTTTAGGTTTATTTGTTTCAGACACACGTCTTTGGTTCTTACTCGCTTTAAGTCGATTTCGTTCGTGATAAAAACGTATCCTTTGTAAATAAACGAAATCTCGTTTTTCTATAAAATGAGGAAAACAGAAAACTCCAGTAAGTATGTACTAGAGTACTTCTATTAAAGGGTTTTCTCGTACTAAGAAGAACTATATGCAACGCACTATAAAGGGCCTGTTCGTCTGCTGATTATACAGGGTGTTTCAAAATTCAGTACAAAGATTTTAAAGGCATATTTGTGGGTGCAAAATAATAGTTTTTCCCTATAAACATGGGCCTAAAATGAACCCCCTTCCCCCTAGGGATGCAAAAAGTTGGATTTGTTTTTAATTGTGGCCGTAATTATTCATGAAAATTCTTGAAAATTTGTACATCCCCGTTTCTCAACAAGTAGCTTTTTTCATTTATTTTCTCAGAAATGGCAAAATTTTACTTCTTTGCAGCTCTTAAGGACTTACTGTCATTACGATGTCGAACATTTTGTTTTCCGGGAGTTTTGTTAAATTTATCATCACTATCTAGTAGGCCAAACAAATATAATTAATTTCAATTTCTTTAAGTTTCTTGATTAAACTAACTGTTTTCGAGAAAAGCTCCTTTGACTGAACGGCCCGGACTGCAGTATTATCATCACAATAAGGAAATAGAAATAGACCATAGAAGGCTGGGACTTTGTAATTATGGCAACTGTTGTTTTTTATTTATGGTGTCAAATTGTTAATATCAATTTTGTAGAATTGAAGATAATTGTTTGGACTACTAGATAGTCACGATGAATTTAATAAAATTCCCGGGAAACATTCGTCACCATAATGAGGGAAGTAATTAAAAACTGTGAAGAACTAAAGTTTCCCCATGTCTGAAAAAATAAATGAAAAAAGAAACAAAAAAACTCATTGACAAACAAGGATGTACAAATTTTTAAAAATTTTTATAAATAATTACGGCTACAATTAAAAACAATTTTTTTCCAACTTTGAGCCTCTGTAGGGGGAGGGAGTTCACTTTAGGACCCATGTTTATAGGAAAAAAAAATCTTATTTTAACCCCAAAAACATGTCCTTAAAAATCTTTGTACTGAATTTTGAATCACCCTGTATAACACATAATATCTTGCAAACGAATGATGTGGTTCGAGACCGAGACTCTCGAGAGTCTCGATTGGCAGTATCGGTCTCGGTCTCGGTTTCGCAGATCGAGACCAAGACAGTCTCGGTCTCGGTCTCGAAGTCGATATTAAACTCACGGTCTCGATGTCGGTCTCGGTCTCGTACGAGACCACTCACGCGAGCAACTTCTTTAATATTACGCTCAATTAAGCTGAAGTTGTTGTTGTTGGGTCTCAGTACAACTTTCAGTTACTCCATCTATGCAGTCTTTTTTTAGTTCAAATTTAAGCTGACTGGTTGTTTCTTTAGGGTCGTTTACATCATTTATTCTTATTATTGTTTCCAGTTTTTTATTGATTTTTGGCGTAGTCCAAGGCTTTGTTTTCTCCAGTATTAGCAATGTTGGTGAGTTTTGAGTTGCGTTTTTCTAAGTTATTATGCTATATATGAGTTTTTGGTTTTGGTCAAGATGTACTTGGGGGTGTGTTTTGTCTATCTTTGTATTCTTTAGTTTTTCGCAATAATTCACATCCTTTGTGTATTCCATTTTCTTTTTCGAGTTGTCCCAATTTATATGCAAGATTTTTCAATATTCGATGGAATTGAAAACATTCTTTTCTCGTCTCTAAAGAGTCGGTTTTACCAAAAGGTATATTCTCTGAGAGTATGTGAATATTTGCCAAAGTATCTAATACTGTTTCAATCAACTCTTCGCTTGAAGGAACTTGCTTGTCTTGGCATTCATTAGTATCGAGAGTATTAATTTTTGAAAGGTTGTTTTGCAGATCAACCGATTGCTGATTTGTGTGTTGAATTTCTTTTGGATCTAAGATGGTACCTTGTATGTTCTCTGAGGACTCTCTTTTATTCTTTTTCTTTTCTTGTGTCTCCTCATGGGCATTTGTAGAGCTTGATTCTGACCTTGGCCTTTTTTGCATATTTGCATCGTCAGTCTAGCGTTCTGCTTATAGATGCCCTAGGCTTGAAGAATTCCTCATAGTAATTTTGCTTGTTTTCAGGCGTGTTCTTATTGAACGGTCCTAGTAAGTTTATGTTGTATTTACTTGACAGGATACTTTGTTTACTGTTTACATTTGGTGGTAGGTCCTTATCAGTATTTGCCTTTAAAAAAATTTTGTTTCATTGTGGAATCTACAGAATGACTTCTAAATTTAGGTTTTGAAATGTTTGCCCCGCTAATTTCTTCCTCACTACTAGTCCCATCGCTCTCAAATGACATCCTGCAGTAGTGTCCGTCAATTTCGCTAGTTTCCTTTAAATAGATGCGGATTTAACGATTCCAAAAGGAGACTATTTGCATTCGACCTTGCCTTCACGATGCGCCGATACGGTTTTTAATTTTGTTAAATCGAATAGCGAAGAAAATCGACGACATGGATGGCAACATAGGATATCAAAACATACATGACAGGATAACACTGGCGATGATAAATAATGTGAAATAAATATCTCAGGAACACCGGGAGATAAACACGAAATAATAGGTATTTATGGTACTAGTGCGTTATGTTGAAAATAAGTCCCCCGAGAAAGATTTATAAATTCTGAAGTGACTTAGAAAACATAACACACGAGTGGCATACAATGTTTTATCCAACACATGACAGTTTTTATCCAACAAGTGGAAAAAATCGTTTATTTATGAGATAATAATTAATAAACTTTCTGACCAAATGAAAGCTTCTTGTATCTCAGTAACTTATAAATGTCAGAATTATTTTACAGTGACTTTTACATTTTGGTCAAAGTTGGTTGTTTGTTTGTTTGTTAGCAAATGTTTAAATACATTTTGACACTTGTCAGTTTTCCCTGCAGAAAAAGGATGCTTTTTTGAAGAAAAAAAGCATATAGAAAGCGAATGAAGAAGAAAGCTATGAAAATTACGTTTATGAGGATATCATTACGGAAGCGGAAGAAGCAACGATGCAGATTTTGCCACAAAAGTCTCGAGATGGTTACGACGAGGAGTTCAAAATGTGTGAGTTTTAGATGATTAGAAAAATATCGATGAAAATGTTATATTGGCTTATTTTTTACATTTGCAAAAAAGAAATAGCCCCATCGTCACTATGGACCAAATACTCGATGCTTCGCATGATATATAAAAAAGTCGACATTTCAAAATATGGCAAACTAACGAGCTTTTTCAAAAGCAAATCACAGGGATACAAACCAAAGAAGTCCAAAACATTAGAACGACATGAAATAGAGAAGTTTTTGTACGAAGCTCCCGACGACGAGGAGCTGTTGATGAAAGTGGCTTTAATAATGGGGATTAGCGCTGCTGGTAGATGCAATGAGTTGGTCAATATGAAAATAGAAAATATTCAAGACAAAGGGAAATATTTTCACGTCGTTTTGCCAGACACTAAAACCAAGAAATCGAGAAGTTTCACCATACTTGACGAAGGATTTTCAGTAAACCCGATCAATTTGTGTAAAAAATATACATGTCTTTGAGACCAAAGAATACTATTTCTAGCCGCTTTTTTGTTTTTTACAAAAATGGGAGGTGTACCAGCCAGTATAGCCAGGATACCTTCAAGAATTGCAATGTTTTTGAAATAGCCGATAACTGCCTGAGAAGCTCTTTGGCGACTCTTTTGGCCAATGCAGGAGCTAACATGACTACTTTGAAACATCACGGAGGATCGAAATCCTCGACCGTAGCAGAAGGATACCTAGAAGAATCGATGCATAACAAAACCCAAATTGCAGAAAAAATACAAGTTTCTAATGCGTACAATTTTTTATGTCATGTTATTTTTAGAAAAGTTTTCTTGTTACTAAGTCGAAATTCAAAAATTTCGTGTTACGCTTTAGATTAAATTTTAGTGTTACTAAAGACAAAATTTAAAAATTTCGGTTTTAATTTCGAATCAAAATTTCTTGTTGCTACGTAAACATTTTTTACTTTTATGTTACGTATAGAGTTACGCTTGGACTAAAAATTCCTGTTGCCACAGTCGAATTTTTTAAATTTTGTGTTACTTTTAGACCAATATGTGTTGCTACAAAGCCAAAATTAAAAAAATTTGTGTTACGTTTAGGCTAATATTTTAAGGCAAATTTTTTAAATTTTGTTTTATGCTTTAGACTAAATTTTCATGTTACTAGAGTCAAAACTTGTAATTAATGTAATGTAATTCTGGATTCTAAGTTAAACTTTTTAATTTTTTGTGTTACGTTCAGACTACAATTTTGTATTACTATAGTCGAAATTTTTAAATTTTATGTTACGTTTCGACTAACATTTTTTTCAACTCAAACTTTTGAGAATTTGTTTAACTTTCAGATCAAATTTTCGTGTAATGTTTAGATTAGCAGTTCCTGTTACCAACGAAAATTTATAAATTTTGTGTTACATTTAGACCATAATTTCTTGTAACCAACTCAAAATTAATCAGTTTTGTGTCACGTTTAAACTCAAGTGAAGTCAAAATTATAAGATTTTCTGTTACTTTCAGACCAAAATTTGGTGTTACATTTAAGTTAAAATTTCCTGTTACCAAAGTTGAAACTTAAAGATTTAATGTTATTTTCGGAACACTATTTCTTATTACTAAAGAACTTTTTATTATTTCTGTGATACATTCAGACTACAATTTTGTGTCAAAATTTAAAAAAATTGTGTTACTCTTAGACAAAAATTTCGTATTATTAAGTCAAAATTTAAAAAACTTTGTGTTACGTTTAGGCTAAAATTTCTTGTTACTAATGTCAAAATTTTTTAATTTTGGGTAATTGTTAGAGCAAAATTTTTCATTGCCAAGCCAAAATTAAAAAAATTAAAAATTTTGACACTTTAGTTACTTTTAGACCAAAATTTCTCGTTACTCAGCAAAAAATTTTAAATTTCGTGTTATGCTTTAACTAAATTTTTGCTTTACCCAAGTCAACACTTAAAAATATGATGCTACTTCCGGATCAAAGTTTTTGTTACTAAGTAAAAATTTTTTATTTTGTGTTATCTGTAGACTACAATTACCTGTTCCTACAGTCAAAACTGAAAAACTTTGTCTTACGTTTAGACTAAAATTTCCTGTTACTATGGTCAAAATTTTAAAATTTTCCGTTACTTTTAGACCAAAATGTCTTGTTACGAGATCAAAATTTAAAAAAAAATGGTGTTACGTTTAGACTAACAATTCTAGTAAAAATTTTGAGATTTTGTGTTACTTTTAGACCGAAATTAATCTATCTCTCTCTATTTTTTAAATTTCGTTTGACCCTTTAGACTAAACTTTCCTGTTAGTAAAGTCAAAACTTAAAAATTGTTATTAATGTCGAAATTTTGTGTTACTGTTACATCAAATTTTTTTGTTGGCAAGTCAAACATAAATAATTTCGTGTTACGCTTCAGACTAAATTTCCGTATTACTAAAATTAAAATTTAAAAATTTGATGTTACTTTCGGATCAAAATTTATTGTCAATAAGTAAATTTTTTTAATTTTTTTTGTTGCGTTTACATTACAATTTCGTGTTACTACATTCAAAGTTAAAACAATTCGTTTTACTTTCAGACCAAAATTGTGTCGTCAAATTTTGTTTAAAATTTAAAACTTTCGTTTTACTATGCCAATTTTTTTTAATTTTGTGTTACTTTTAGAGCTTACAATTTTTTTGTTACAAAGTTAGAGTCAAAAAAGTAGTAAGAATTCGTAGCAAAAAACGTAAAATAACGTCATTTTCAAGTGGTAAAATGGCGTCATCGGTCTGTGACTTACGCACGTCATTATGCCGTTGTTTCTACGTCATCTCATGACGTCTGTGGTAACCAATGCTTACCAAAAAATTACGTCAAAATGACGTCACTTTCCCGCCTGGGACTTCCCATCCCGTATTGTAATATACTATCAAAATTGTCAATTTTTTGTATGCTGCTTTTTTACTGTATTTTTATCAACTTTATAAGCATCAGACACCCTCTGCTCGCTTCCTTGTCCTTCCCCTGCCTTGGTGGGGGGTAGGCGAGTTGCCGGATCTAAGGGACATGCGTTCTGATGTAATATCATTACGGTGTTGTATATTCGTTGGTATGTACAATAATAATTATAACTGAGCGCTTTTCACTTAATAATCACAATTTTAACTGTAATTTTGCAAATTATGAGTATTCAATTAATTTAAAAAAAAATCATTTTCATTCATCATTGGTTGAAACGTCCTATATTTCGCATGGCCAGTCAGTCGTCCGTATTTACCTACATCTAACTGTAAGCGACCGACCGACCGACGACGCCACTCATTAAAGTAAATTCCCATATAAATATGCAAACACCATAAACGCGGGTCTTGTGGGAAGCTGCGCTCTATGACAGATCTTTAAGGCTGCAAAGCGTCTCGTTATAAGATACCTCATCAATATTAACTTTGCGTGATTTTATTTGACATCATATTTATTTTAGTATCATTTACTGATTTAGCGAGGCGAGAGCTGCGAACACCTTGACTACGAGAGTATAGGTAAATAAAAACGGAAGTTGACTTTAATGGATACTTGTAATGATTAATTTAACGAAGAGGTATATAGGCATGATAGCAAATATTTTACTAATACTCACGTTCCATCCTAAGAGAGTCTAGTTAGTGCCACCATGCCGTAGATTACAAAACAACTGCGCGTTTACAAAAATTCCCACAGTCCAAAGTCAATAGGTACTTTCTTAGTTTTGACATTTTTGTTTCATGAAGGTAAGAGCTAAGTCCCATTGTTCTAACTGCAACTCGAGGCAGTCGAAGTTTTCAATCAGGGGGAACAAAGGACTGCCAAAAGTGTAACTCTTCGATCACAGTAACTCGATAGTTACTTCAGCAAGTCACATTATCGACGCTAAAGCAAATAAGGGGGCCTGTATTTAGGGTGTTCATTTAAAGAGTCTATTATTACGTTACAGCACAATAGGGCAATCGAGATGTGCATATTTAAACTAGAAGGGTTGTTCTCCTGAGGTTAATCGATGAGAAAAATAAGACTAATCACAAAATGCTTGAAATAATAATAACTTGCTATGCGTTTCGTGCGAATGACCAATTTCACGTGGGATCGAAAATCCTAGATAATTTGTCTGAAAACTCCTATATCGTGTACAATTAAACTCCACATCCATATAAAACAACTCCGTCATAATATCCAATTAATTTTCAGTAAGGGAATTATGCAAATCCGCAATACGTTCGTGTCAGATACAGTGTTTTTGATTGAATATCCCTCGAAAAAGTGCAAGCAATCCTTCACTAGGTGTTCGTACCATTCTTTGCGTTCTTTCGGGGATTAAAATTGAGATCTTATCGAAACCTAGCGCCCTATCACGATTACAAGGCGGTTTTGTAGTGTCCCGTGGTTAAAGAAAACACATGTAGCTCTTGCTGGCGCCACAAAAGGGAGCACAGAAGAACGGAGTGGTAATTTGCGCCTAAATTTTTAATACCCTTTAAATTTATTTATTATAATATTCGTACTATACAAAGTGTCCCGCAGTCGATAAAACTTGAAACGTTACGTAAGAATCAATGGACCCATTGTTTGGAGAGTTGATAACTCATAAAATTCTACAATCTCGAAATATCTTAAATAATGCTGTGTTGCATCAGAAGTTGCCAATAACCAGAAACATTAAAATTGTTTTTTTTTAATCAAGCTGGGACCTCAATCATTGTCATTTGCAACAGTAAAAATTTTGCTAAAGGTCTTTCTTTACTATTATATTTTTACAATTGCTCACAAAAAACTAAATGTTTTGCAATGTTTTCGTGAAACTTTAAATCTTAAATAAAATAATGTTTTTGATAAAAGAAGAACAACATATGAGGCTGACCGTGAGGTCCAGGACGCTTTGTCCATATTTTTTAGATTCTTGATTTGACAAGTAAGCATTATTTTCCTCGCCGCATATAAGATTTACTGCTGAGGATGGCTAACCCGAGGCCATACCCGATCGCCCTTAAGTCGATTCAAAAAGTTTCTGCACGTAGACCTTTTGTTCCTCAATTTACTGTTCACACGACAATGACCCCTTCGATACATTAGTTTGGTTATAGAATAATGTGCAACTAGTGTCGAAAATTGCACTTTTCATACGACTGTAACAGTTTGGAAACGAGCCGTAGGCGAGTGATACAACGTCACAAAAGTGTGAAGAGTGATTTTCGTACGTGTTGCACTCTATACTTTTTCTACGACTGCGATTTTGCTTCATAAATGAACTGTCGTATTATAAAATGTATGCAAGGTTTGTGCAAAAGAATTAGAAGCGTGTGCAAAGTGGACTTTGCACACGCTTCTGCGTGCGCAATGAGCACTTTACGCACTCTGCAATATGCGATTTTCGACGGTATTTAGTAGGGCGCATTTGTTAATTTTCGAGGCAGTCGTATAGAAAAATAGTATATTGTGCAACTAGTGTCAAAAATTGCACTTTTCACACGAGTCTGACGCTTTGGACACGAGCAGTAGGCGAGTGATGCCACGTCACAAGAGTGTAAAAGGTAATTTTCGTACGTGTTGCACACTGTACTTTTTCTAGGACTGCAAATTTGCTTAAAAAATGATCATTTCTATTATAAACTATATGCAAGGAGTGTGCAAAGCAATCAGAAGCGTGTGCAAAGTCCACTTTGCACACGCTTCTCACAAGAGTGTGAAGAGTGATTTTGGTACGTATTGCGTATTGCACACTATACTTTTTCTACGAGTGGAAATTTGCTTCATAAATGATCGTTTCTATTATACTCTATATGCAAGGTGTGTGCAAAGCAATCAGAAGCGTGTGCAAAGTGGACCTTGCATACGCGCATACACGAGCCGTAGGCGAGTGATACAACGTCACAAGAGTGTGAAAAGTGATTTTCGTATGTGTTGCACTCTATACTTTTTCTACGACTGCGATTTGGCTTCATAAATGATAATTCGTATTATAAAATATATGCAAAGTGTGACGTAAAGTCCACTTTGCACACGCTTCTCGCAAGAGTGTGAAGAGTGATTTTGGTACGTATTGCATATTGCACACTATACTTTTTCTATGACTGGAAATTTGCTTCATAATTCTATTATACTCTATATGCAAGGTGTGTGCAAAGCAATCAGAAGCGTGTGCAAAGTGGACTTTGCATACGCGCATACACGAACCGTAGGCGAGTGATACAACGTCATAAGAGTGTGAAAAGTGATTTTCGTATGTGTTGGACTCTATACTTTTTCTACGACTGCGATTTGGCTTCAAAAATGATAATTCGTATAATAAAATATATGCAAAGTGTGTGCAAAACAATCAAAAACATGTGCAAAGTGGACTTTACGCACGCTGTTTGCACTCTGTGATTTTCAACGGTATTTAGTAGTGCGTATTTGTTTATTTTTGAGACCGTCGTAGAAAAATAGTACATTATGCAACTAGCGTCGAAAATTGCACTTTTCACACGAGTGTGTAGGCTTGGACACGAGCCGTAGGCGAGTGATACAACGTCACAAGAGTGTGAAGAGTGATTTTCGTACGTGTTGCATACTATACTTTTTCTACGCCTGCAATTTTGCTTCATAAATGATTATTCGTATTATAAGATGTATGCAAGGTTTGTGCAAAAGAATCAGAAATGTGTGCAAAGTGGACTTTTCACACGCTTCTGCGTGCGCAGTGAGTACTTTACGCACTCTGTAATATGCGGTTTTCGACGGTATTTAGTAGGGTGCATTTGTTAATTTTCGAGGCAGTCGTATAGAAAAATTGTATATTGTGCAACTAGTGTCAAAAGTTGCACTTTTCACATGAGCCTGAGGGTTTGGACACGAGCAGTAGGCGAGTGATGCACGTCACAAGAGTGTAAAAGGTAATTTTCGTATTTGTTGCAGACTCTACTTTTTCCACGACTGCGAATTTGCTTCATAAATGATCATTCCTATTATAAACTATATGCAAGGAGTGTGCAAAGCAATCAGAAGCGTGTGCAAAGTCCACTTTGCACACGCTTCTCACAAGAGTCACAAGAGTGTGAAAAGTGATTTTGGTACGGGTTGCACACTATACTTTTTCTACGACTGGAAATTTGCTTCATAATTCTATTATACTCTATATGCAAGGTGTGTGCAAAGCAATTAGAAGCGTGTGCAAAGTGGACTTTGCATACGAGCATACACGAGCCGTAGGCGAGTGATACAACGTCACATGATTGTGAAAAGTGATTTTCGTATGTGCTGCGCTGTATACTTTTTCTACGACTGCGATTTGGCTTCGTAAATGATAATTCGTATAATTAAATATATGCAAAGTGTGTGCAAAACAACAAAAAACATGTGCAAAGTGGACTTTACGCACGCTGTTTGCACTCTGTGATTTTCAACGGTATTTAGTAATGCGCATTTGTTTATTTTCGTAGAAAGACCATCGTAGAAAAATAGTACATTGTGCAACTAGTGTCAAAAATTGCACTTTTCACATGAGCCTGAGGGTTTGGACACGAGCAGTAGGCGAGTGATGTGACGTCACAAGAGTGTAAAAGGTAATTTTCATATTTGTTGCACACTGTACTTTTTCTACGACTGCGACTTTGCTTCATAAATGATCATTCCTATTTTAAACTATATGCAAGGAGGGTGCAAAGCAATCAGAAGCGTGTGCAAAGTCCACTTTGCACACGCTTCTCACAAGAATCACAAGAGTGTGAAGAGTGATTTTGGTACGGGTTGCACACTATACTTTTTCTACGACTGGAAATTTGCTTCATAATTCTATTTTACTCTATATGCAAGGTGTGTGCAAAGCAATTAGAAGCGTGTGCAAAGTGGACTTTGCATACGAGCATACACGAGCCGTAGGCGAGTGATACAACGTCACAAGATTGTGAAAAGTGATTTTCATATGTATTCACTGTATATTTTTTCTACGACTGCGATTTGGCTTCGTAAATGATCATTCGTATTATAAAATATATGCAAATTGTGTGCAAAACAATCAGAAACATGTGCAAAGTAGACTTTACGCACGCTGTTTGCACTCTGCGATTTTCAACCGTATTTAGTAGTGCGCATTTGTTTATTTTCGTAGAAAGACCATCGTAGAAAAATAGTACATTGTGCAACTAGCGTCAAAAATTGCACTTTTCACACGAGTGTGTAGGCTTGGACACGAGCCGTAGGCGAGTGATACAACGTCACAAGAGTGCGAAGAATGATTTTGGTACGTGTTGCACACTATACTTTTTCTACGACTGGAAATTTGCTTTATAAATTATCATTCGTATTATAAAATGTATGCAAGGATTGTGCAAAACAATCAGAAGCGTGTGCAAAGTGGTCTTTGCAAACTCTGTAATATGCGATTTTCAACGGTATTTAGTAGGGCGCATTTATTCATTTCAAGGCAGTTGTATAGAAAAATAGTATATTGTGCAACTAACGTCAAAAATTGCACTTTTCACACGACTCTGACGGTTTGGACACGAGCCGTAGGCGAGTGATACCACGTCACAAGAGTGTGAAAGGTGCTTCTCGTACGCGTTGCACACTGTACTTTTTCTACGACTTCAAAGTTGCTTGCATAAATGATCATTCCTATTATAAACTATATGCAACGAGTGTGCAAAGCAATCAGAAGCGTGTGCAAAGTTCACTTTGAATATGCTTCTGTATACGAGCGTGCGCAATGTGCACTTTACCCACGCTGTTTGCAATATGCAATTTTCAACGGTATTTAGTGGGGCGCATTTGTTCATTTTCGAGGCAGTCTTTGAAAAATATCATATTGTGCAACTATGTCGAAAATTGCACTTTTCGCACGAGTGTGACGGTTTAGACATGAGCCGTAGGCAATTAATACAACGTCACAAGAGTGTGAATAGTGATTTTGGTACGTGTTGCACACTATACTTTTTCTACGACTGCGATTTTGCTTCACAAATTTAATGATCATTCGTATTATATAATATATGCAAGGCATGTGCAAAACAATCAGAAGTGTGTACAAAATGGACTTTATATACGCTTCTAGAGCGTATGGGAACGTGCGCAATGTGTACTTTACGCACGCTCTTTGCAATATGCGATTTTCAACGGTATTTAGTAGGGCGCATTTGTTCATTTTTGAGGCAGTCCTAGAAAAATAGTATATTGTGCAACTAGTGTCGAAAATTGCACTTTTCGCGCGAGTGTAACGGTTTGGACATGAGCCGTAGACAATTAATACAACGTCACAAGAGTGTGAAAAGTGATTCTCGTATATGTTGCACACTATACTTTTTCTACGACTGCGATTTTGCTTCATAAATGATCATTCCTATTAAAAATTATATGCAAGGCGTGTGCAAAGCAACCAGAAGCCTGTGCGAAGTGGACGTTGCAACCGCTTCTGTATGGGATCGTGCGTACTGTGTGCTTTTCGCGCGCTGTTTGCAATATGCGATTTTCAAAGGTAGCTAGTAGAGCGTATTTGGTAATTTTTTCTTAATAATAGTTTTAACCTAAGAAAGCGTAGAAGAGCAAAAAAAAGTTTCAATTTTTTTTAACAAAATATGACTTTCATTCTTACAATTTTTTCTATCAAATTGTAAGTTGAAATTACAGTTGTAGATTTAACTTAAAATTCAAGTTGTAGGTATAAATTACAGTTGTACGTTCAAGTTACAATAGTAGGTTCAAATTACAATTTTAAATTCAATTTAAAATGTATGTTCCAGCGGAAAATGTAAGTACAAGTGGTAATTGTAAGTTCGAGAGTTATAATTGTAAGTTGTAACAAGTTGTTGTAACAACCAACAGTAACAATTGTAAGTGAAGCTTATAATTGTAGGTTCAAGTTACAATAGTAGGTTCAAATTATAATTGTAGGCTCAACTTTCAATAATTGTAGATGAAGTTACATTGCACCCTGAAGTTAGTATTGTAGAATTAACTTACAATTGTAGATTCGCGATACAATTATAGTTTGAAATTAACTTCTCTTTCTAGGTATAAAATTGTATGTTCAAGTTTTAATAATTTTAAGTTCAAGTAAGTATGTAAGTTGAAACTACAATTATAACTTCAACTAATAATTTTAACTTACACCTACAATTGTAAGTTAAATGTACGATTGTAAGTTTAACCTAAAATTGTACCTTGAACGTACATTTGCAACTTCACCTATAATTTTAAGTTGAATCAACAATTACAGTTTTGATTTTAAAATTGTATCTTGAACTTGTATAATTACTTTAACCCATAATTGTAACTTCAACATACAATTCTAAATAGGTATGATAGCGTCCTTAGGAAGTTTTACAAGTGATGTATTAACTTTGTCTAATTTACAGAAAAAGGTCGCAATGGTTAGGGGATCGAGCTTTTCTATCAGATGGAGAAACAATTTTCCAGAATTTTAGTTATCATTTATTCACGTAAAGCAATTACAAAACGAGTTGATCCCAAAGAGCATTCATTAAAAATTTGACAACTGCGATCCGACAACTTAAGCCAATTGCGAAACGATACAATAGACGCAACGGGCCGGGGAAACAATAAAACGTTCACTTGTTTGCGTTTGAACTGCGCTCTAAATCGAATTTAAAATTTATACTCGTCACTCTTTGATATACTCGAAATCCTTTGTGCAGTCGGCGACGGATTGGAGCAGGATTTTTGTTTGGACGAGGGATGATTGCTTTCGCAAATACTCTTTTTCGGGGAACTTAAATGAGATATAAGCGAATCCGATCATTGGAAAAGGCGCAGCTTGCCGGGAGAAATTCTAGCATATGATTTATCTCTCCTTTGATATTTTCAGATTTGGCTTTTGTACGGATCAAAAGGATTTTACTGAACAATCAATCCTCTTCCTTTTTTCCAGAAAAAGCCGTCTAAAATTTCACTATTTTTCTTCGCTGATTGAATCAACGAAGACGACGCGATTAAGCACTAAAAAGAACGTATTTTCAGAACGCATTCTGCAGACTTATTTCGCATTCCATGCGGACCCTCGTACAGACTTCATTTGGCAGTAAAATTACCCAAAAAGTACCTCGACCGCAAGTAATTACAAAGTGCGGTTTAAAATGTTCCATATTCATTTCAGCTGAGTAATCTGAGCCTTTAACCGAGGGTCTCCTACTCGACGATGTCGTTTATACGGTAGATTTGCTCAGCTTTTCTTTAATTTTCGACAGCGGCCCTCCTCGTGTTACCTCCTCTTTTAAACTCGATATCATCTGATATGGGTGGTATGCCGAACTTTAAACTCTTCGCATTTTCAAGGTCGATGCTTGTTTAGGAATGCAATGGAGCACGTTATCTCAGGTGTTCTAAATCTACGTAAACTTGATGCATATGGAACTACTTACTATAGATAGTGGGCCATAAAAAATGGTACAAATGTTGTACGATCACATTTTCTTAAGTTTCTATAATCTTACTTTCGTTGTGTCATAGAAAAGCTCGATTTTTGGAGAAATGATGTGGTACTTTTTGTTTTTAAAAATATTAGTTACTCAATAGTTTGATAGTAATTAAGAGTATTAAGATAAGCAAAAAATCACGTTTTAAATGATTAATTGTTTAGGGGCTAAAAGGCAATGACTTAAAAACAAAAAATCAGTCAACTGAGCAGAAACACAATGACGATGATTGATCAATATTGACGAGACAAATTACTGGAGGCATGCCAAGAAACTGAAAAAGACCAGGTGTTGGAGATACCCAACATAATCAGTCAATCAATATTGCTTTATTGTTTTATAAAAAACAAATTTCGTTATATATTCGTCGATAATAAACAAAATGCAGTAACTAGCTTTAGGAAATAAAAATCTTAAGGGTACAAATACTGAAAACAAACAAAAGATAAAATGTGAAGATACAAGTACACCAAATATAACACTTAATACGTAATACTTCTTCTCATAACATCAATATCAATATTTCTTTACTGTCAGAATACATAGAGTAATTAAAATATGTATAGACATGTCTTACTTGCTAATTAAAAGTATCTGAAAAAATTCTTCAGTAGTACGAGCGTTCCAAAAGTAGCAGTTTAAGTTTGCTTCTAAAGAGATCTTCACTCTTCGTTCTCCTTAACTCCAATGGTAACTTGTTAAATCTTCTTCTACTGTTATAAATAACAGAAGACTTTGCTCGCGTGTTGGTAGGGCAAGCGGACAACACATGGATATCTTGAAGGCCTACCACTTTCTTAATTAATTAAATGTCTGTTTTTTTTTATGTAGCAAGCAGACTCTAACAAAAAAACACATGGCAGTGTCAACAAATGCTGGTTGACAAACAATGGTCTGCACGAAACTCGAGGACTAACTCCACATATATATCTCACGGCTCTCTTTTGCACCACAAACATCGAATTAAAAAAGTGCTTGGAACAATTTCCCCAAAATGGTGTCTCAAATCTCATACGAGCTTCAATCAATCCAAAATAAGCATTCCGCGCTATTGACATTCTTAGTTTTTCCCCTATAACTCTCAAAGCATAACATCCAGAAGCGAGTCTACAACATAAAGATGAAATGTGCCATCAAACCAAAACCGACTCTCAATATTTATACCCAAAAATTTATTGTTACTCAGACATGACAATTCATCACCCTCCACACAGACGCCCATCCGGCATCCAAAAGTCATAGCACATGTCTTACGAGGATGAAGAACTAAATCATTTGCATTGCACCAGTCCTTAATCAATTTCATGACTGCATTCACCTCCACCAGGGTAACACAATCTGTTCCTCTCCACAGAATTGTGGCATCGTCAGCAAATAGTGTTCTTTGTCCTGCAATATTCAACCTGACCAAGTCGTTAATGTAGATCAAACACAGCAGAGATCCCAACACAGAGGCCTGTGAACCCCCCCCCCCTCCCCCATCACGATTGCAAGACCAGAACTCAAGCCTCCACAAATGACCCTCTGAGTCCTCCCAAGAGGTATAGAAACCAAGCCAAGCTCGCACCTCTAAACTCATACATCGCTCATTGTCCGCAATAGTGGCACAACTCAAAAAACATTGTTTTGAGAAAATCAATAATTAAGATTTGGGTTATACATAGGACACTGTTTTGACTTGAAAATGAATTATGTATAATACGATCATAAAAAGAAATAATTTTGTGCCAGTTTTGGCTCTATGGTAGAGGTTGGAATTTCTAGGTCGGACATTTTGTTATCTAGAGTTTCGACTTTTTTGAGTTGTGTCACTATTGCAGACAGTCAGCGACATGTTAAATTTACATGGCCAATAAGAATAAGAAGGAAGTAATAAACACATTTTAAAACGATTTCAAACAGTATACATCCAATTAAATTCTCTGTTTCTATTGAGACAAAAAGGCAATAAATCGGACTGAATGTCTTCATATTCAAAGAAAGCCGTCGTAATAAAACCTAAAAATAGTCTAGACCACAGTTTTATTACCCTAGATAACGAAGACGTCGGCGTGCGTTTGCTGATTCCCTATTGGCTGCCGACCTAATAAATGGTATGGATCGTTCGATATAATTGGCTGACGTTTGCGTAAATGCGTTCGTTCGCCCGAATGAAAGGGAGTTCAAATTCACTTTTCGTAGGAAAAACATCGCTGTCTCTCGAGCGAGAAATACATCGATCGAAAAGTAGGTCAGCAAGTGCGAGTTTCAGATTAATTGCAGTCTGGTGTACTGGTTTCTTTTATCTGCTCATTTTCGATATTGTGCACATGTTATTTGGAATTGATAAACGTGTTTTTGATTGCATAAATCGCTTGTTTCTAAATCAGTTTCTACTGATAAATCTGAGGTGTATCTGCAGAGCTCTTTTATCGAGTTGTGCAGTTAATTATCGTGACTTGATTGCATTATTTATGTGTATTTTTCCGTGTCTCAATAGAGTGTTGTTGGTGTCGTATAACTGCACTATTTTCTGTCCTCGACTCTTCAGAACTGGGGATAATTAATCCAAGAAAGTCTGCTTACATTGCAGAGTTTCTCACGTAAGTTGTGCATCGAAGATGTTTTTGAGTGCTTAATCAGATATTTGTTCTCTTGTTATTGATTTAATGAATTAATAAGTAATGAAGTGAACAACTGCTTGGCTCGTGCATCTCATAAGCTTCAGAACTCTTCACAAGTGGTGTTTTGGAATTCTAAAATCCAGTGACCATTGCATTGCATTGCACTCTTCGTTAGTATTCATATCTGCAGAAACGGTACCCATTGATGGTATATATATTAACCTCTTTAAACGGTACCTACTGCTAATAGATATTCATTTGATTAAATGGTACATATTTATATATTTAGTTCCATAGTCAAGTGGTTTCTGTTGTAATAAATACTAACTATTAGCAGTGTCCTTCAGCGCCATATGATTTATATCCATTAGGAAATCAATTTTGGCATGAAACCTTTTTTTAAAGATGTGTCTTTTGGCAAAAAATTAAAAAACTCTTAGGCCGCAAGGGAAAAACAATTCCAATGGTACTATTGATGAAAACGAAGCAGAACGCTGTGTACAAGACAAACCTGACGTCAGGCATTTCCAAAGGACTTTCAGAACATCTACAAATCCTGAATTGTACTTTCTGGTGTGCAAGTTGCTGACAATGCTAATAATTGCAATCTCTAATGGGTTGGGAACGCATTTAATGTCTTTAGGTAAAGTTTTTTGCAAGTTTTATATGGTAGAAAAAGATAAGAAACTACCTACACATGGCAGGTTGGCAAGTTTTCTTAAATATTTGAATTAGCTGCGACTGATAACTCGAATAGGTTTTTTCATTGACTTCAAACTTTTTCTGTAAAATATACAAATAAAAACAAAATGTTTTATTTTAGAAAAAATCGAAATGTTTTAAAATACTTCTGGAGAAATTTGGAGAATACTAATGCACAGATAAAATTTGAATGCAACGTTTCGGTTTTGTAGAACCAGAAAGAAACTTCGCTTTTTCTTATGGAGTTTCATATTGGTTTTGTAAATTCTTGGTAGAGGAGACAATAAGCGTTAACTGTGTTAAACGACTCTACCAAACCTTTATCCGATTTTTTTAAACGAGAAAAAGTATATATTTTTTTTTGGTAATTCAGAAACATGAGTTTCCTAATGTGGGTATGACAACGTTAGTTTTGCTTCTATCTAACCAGATTACTTTAAAGGTAATCGAAGACTTCAAATTGGTTGCGTTAACATTTGACCCACTCAGAGAAGATCTATTAGTATAGTCTTCTTCAAATATCTTATGAATTATTATTTATTATTATTGTTAAAATCCTTTACAAGCAATATTTTCGTATTGTAGTTTGTCGATTGCCTTAATTCTTGGCCCAATTGTGACATTTGTTATTTGATTATATCATTATCGTTTACTGAGTGGTTGATTGTCGGATCGGAATCAAAGGCAACAACAATAACCCAAATTCTTCGTCGACGTTTCGTCTAATTCACTTGAACTTCCTCAGAAATTGTAAGAGAACATGTTTTTGGTTTTCTAGACTTGCCAGTCGTTTGCACTGTACTATGTCCTTCAATGTTTGTGTTTCTGACATCCATATAATTCTCGAGGAAGTTTAAATGAATTAGAGGAAACGTCGGCGAAAATTTTGTAGCATTAGTGCTGCCTTTGATCCTTATTTGCCAGTCAACGACTCAAATGAATTCCTAGGACGGAATTTCTGATTTTGTTGATATACTTGCGGAATATGACTACAGACATGGGCTTCTTTATTGATATCAGAAAAACGTACAGCATACAAACATATAGAGCATTGAAGAAATACATAGTACAGAGGGCACTATTAGCAAGTCTAGACTAGAGTGCCTGTAAGGAGAGTGTGGTCATAAGGTGGTATCAGAAGTCAATGGTCAGATTGACATATATGGTATATGGCATTTTGATGCATTTTCGGTTTATGGCCCTACTACGCCCTAGGAATATACCCGTCCTTTGTTTCCTCAATATGAATTTAAGCACAAGAATACTCTAAGAGCAATATGGAATTCCGTCGGCTGTCAGTACTCAGTACTCGTCAACTCGATGATGGATAAACGTCATCTAAAAGTGGCGGGATATTTAAAAATTACCTGTACTTAAAAGGGTTGTTGTGGGAATTTGTGAATTCTTCAACAATTCTCAATTGCTCGTAATGTATCTTGAACTAAAGCGTTTACTTATTAGTAGGAAGGAAGAATTATAGTTCATCGTTTGTCTGAAAAAAAAATCATCAAAGGCTTTCGCCCATAAGAACAATGTTAATCTTGGAAAAAACATGGAGGACAAGTCCTTATGGCCACACTCTCATTACAGACATTCTAGTCTAGAAAACCAAAGAAATTTTCTCCTACAATCCTTGAAGACGTTAAAGTGAATTAGATGAAACGCTGATAAACAGGTCGTAGTATTATTGCGGCCTTTGATTGCGATCCGCCAATTGAACTCACCCAGTTGAATTCCTGGGACGTAACTTCTGATTTCATTATCGTGTATGTCGCATTTACTTGGCCTTGGGGCAGGAAAAGCCCTACTTTTATATTTAATAAATCTATGGATTTGCATACTTATCTATATAATATATATATATATATAAAAATCTAAAAGTCCATTAAGGTCGCTATAAGAAAAATAGAAAGTAATCATGGTTCCAGAATGGTTATATGTAAATTTCTTCTTTACATGTATATGTAAGAACTTCATAGCATCTATAGTTTGAAAAATGCTAATACATAAAAGACCAATATGGAATACACTGTACAGTTAGTTTGTAGGTGTCAACTTGAGACATTTTTCTTTTGATTTGTTATTTTCAGCGATATGCAAGATTATAATAATTTTAGTCATATGTTTAACAATTAATAGTGAACCTCTACACGTTAAAACTACCTTAATACTTCCGACACACATGAGGACCATTTAGGTCTTAATGAGGTTTCTGAAAGTTACAAAAGAAAACAAACCAATCCCGCAGCGGCGGAATCGAGGTGGTGTGGAGATGACAAATGAATGAGTGACCTTCCCAGCGGGATGTTGAACCGACTAATGAAACGACCCGTTTTCGCTGATTATCGTCATAAGTTGGATAAATGCGCCTCATCAGTCGCTGATAGCTCTATTAGTCAACAGACAATAGTACAAGAGAACTGTGCTATAGACGGTGCCAAACAATATTGAATCGCACAAAGAATAATACCGGATTAATAAGGATCATTACGGATAGAGTGTTATTCTTAAGACTTTCGGATTACACACTCACACACGAACTCTAATGATCATTAGATTCTGAGATTTTAATAAATCTAATGGTAGAAGTAATGGATGGTAAGACTGATAAATTGATAGAAAGATGTTGTAGTGCGGTATAATACAGTGAGCGACTTGTACCCTTTCATTTACATACATACAAAGTGACCTGCCGATGGACACAAAATAGTATATTAAGTATGTATTAAGAACGGTAACGAACTTTTACTTCATACTGTATCATTTAGGACACTTTTACCTACTGGATTTTAGTCTGGGAATTAGCTTTGTACAGTCTGAGTACCGTAATGAAATTATAGCGGATTTTTATTTTTTTTTTTTTTTACAACATTATTTCTTATATACAAAGTGACTACCTACTACTTCATAAACATGAACAGGCTCTGCTACACTTGAGGGAAATCGTTATTACTCATTTTTTCGAAAATTTTCTTTAGGAATTAATAAAATGGATAAAATAGAAAATTATAGGTGGTGGTGGAACATAAAAACATTTATAATAATATCAATTTTTAGAATAAATATAATAATAAAGTTCGCTTACCTGAAACAAACTAAACACTGTGATGGGGATATAAATTGAAATGACATTTGTCACAAATGTCAACTAGTGTCATTGTTGTCACAGGTCTAATTTTCTTTTGGTTAGGTTAGTTCAGTTATGTTTTTCCTTTGATCAGGTTAGTTAAAAATAAGTGTTTATCTATGAAGGATTCTTTGGTTAAGCTAGTTCGGAACAGAAACGACTAAACTCTAGAGTAATGCGTTTTACTAAAATGTCGTTTCAATTTATATTCCTATGACATTGTTTTAACATAACCTTCAAGTCAACTTCCATTGTATAGTTTGTTTCAGGTAAGCGTTGCTTGTTATTAAATTTATTCTAAAAATTGATATTATTATAAATGTTTTTAAGCTCTACCACCACCTATAATTTTCTATTTTGTTCATTCTATTAATGCCTAAAGAAAATTTTCGAAAAAAATGAGTAATAACGACTTCCCTCAACTGTACCAGCGCCACATGAACAGTTATACTGCAATTCGAGTTATTGGATATTTTCAAGGCGGCAAAAGTAGCGGGAGCAGCAGCAACAGATTGATCTTTGCGTTTTTGTTGGTTACCAGTGAGGAAAGTTATTTATCACTCTGAAGAACTTCGACGAAAGTTTCTCCTCCCTGAATAATTTTAGCCACCTTTGTTTTTGTTCCCAGAGACTCTTCTACGTGTTTTTCCGCAACAGTGTTGTCTTCCATCTACCGTGACGTTTTAAGACACTAATGTCGGCCTCAGCGTTAACTAAAAGGGTTGCAGACGTCCGTCTAAAACGATGTATTTTTCAGGACTACCCAGATTCAGCAATTCGGCAATTTCCCTTGGTGCTCCGCCAATCGAATGAATACCAACTCTTTGGCCTATACATGGCATCCAAAAATGCTTTTGCATGGTGTGTGTGTGTGTCGAAAAGTTTTGATAAAATTATCTTATATTACTGTGAACACCCTTTTTACGAAGGTTTACTCTGGTCAATGCTGACAATCAACTGGTGTCCTGTATCCTCTGTCATTTTCATTCATATTGCAGAGAGAAAGAGAGAGAGAGAACAAAACCAATTTCATTGTTTGTGTTAGCTAGCAACCAATTTAACAGTTGGTGTGCAAAATGTATAGAGAGTGTGGAAAAAAATAAAAAAACTGATTTATTGAAACTGATTTACCACTTACAGTATAAAAAAAAAAATGTTGTAGGATACTCGATCCTGAAATGCAGTTAAAGTAGTCGTCTAGAAATTTCAGACTCGGCTCCTTCGTCGCCTCTAAAGTAATCTAGACTGGTACTTTAATAAGTCATTTCCCGGACTAGTAACGTAAATAACTAATATCGATCGATGTCGATGTTTGGAGACTGAAGTTAGTAATTTTTCGGAGATGACAGCAAGAAAATGTATTGTTTTACACCGTCTGAAGAAAAAAGTGAAATCAATCATATTTTTGCGAGCACATAGACCTACCATTCAATCATACTGACAATCAAAGGAAAAATGATGTTAAAAAAAAACCAACGTCAACGAGTATTAAATATAGTTCTTCAAGTAATTCTTGTCGTAGGTCATTTTAGAGTTAATTGTGAACATCCAACTGAAAATTATCACCTATGCAAATGTCGAGGTGACGATTTAACGGCCATATATCAAAGAACGACTTAATGAACTGGCTTATTGTAAAGGACTGTCAGTACTATCTTTCGAGCGTAAATTTGCCGAGGTATACATTAATAGATTGAAACTTTGAAATTGAAAAGTGCGGTCTGAGAATGAATGGATGGAAGATGAGCTGTATAAGCAGGCGAACTGCTTTTCTAAACATCTAAGTGTCGAGGAGAATGATAATTAAAATATTCTGGAGCATATAATTCAAGGAACCCATTCCAGGACGCACAAATACCTAACTTTATCTCTCGAAACATCACTATAGTTTTCTGTTGCATGTCCACCGTCGACGTCGCGTCTGTTTATTTTGTTTTGATAGTTGATTTTATAGTGAAAATAACAAACAAACGGAAGCCGATATACTATAAAGTATCAGATATTACGTATATCTTTTGTACAGGTGTGTTGTATTGTTAAGAAAATGTTTGTTTAAATTTGAATTTGAAAAAAAAATGTTTTGAATAAAAAACAATATGGAATTTTTTTTCCAAAAGTCATACCATAACGCCCTCAAATTCCACAAACGCCTTCAAGGTAGGTCCTAAAACGTTTTCCAATCTTTTAATCCCTGATACAGTAGAATGTCTTAGTGACGTCTTGTTCACAACTCCGGCGGACTTCATCAAATAATATAAGGAAATGGGCGAAGTGACCTCCCTTCCGTCTTGACGTTGACCGATTTGACCTGACCACTGGATGCTCCGTCATATTTATACTCTCACTGCTATTTTGGCACACTACTTAGGTCACACAACTCGCCTCCAATCTGAGTTTAGAACCCTAATTTCTTCTTTCATGCTGAAATTGTTCTCCTCCTTGAAAGGTTCAATGGCTTTCCTGGTTCGTCTCGGCTAGTAATGCTGCGACTGGTATAAGAAATCCACTTTGTTGAAAAAAAATTCGTAACTTTCAAACAGAGCGTGCTCTGCTAGGGCAGACTTTTGTGTTAGTTCCGGCCTGCGACTCCTTTTCTGTTCCGTAAGTTATGATACAGGATCGATACATAAAGCGAAAAATTCTTTTCAACAAATCAAAACAATACCCCAACTGATAGGAATTTTATAAAATATGAGCATGACACAAGAAAATTTCTGAAACAACATCCAAAAAAATTACTAAGGTAACATTTTTAGAATAAATATAAAAATAAATTTCGCATACCTGAAGCAAACTATACAATGGAACTTGATTTGACTAACGTAATGTGAGCTGTGAGGTCATGTTAAAACACTGTCATGGGGATATAAATTGAAACGACATTTGTCACCAATGTTGTTCTTTTTTAAATGAAAATGTTTTGATTGTTATTGCTTTGCTTTCACCATCTGCTACCTGTCTTTTTACTGGTTTCACCTTTATAAATATACTTTTTCTTTTTTTCCTTGAGCCAAGTCTAGTTCAGTTTTATAGAGTGAGGACGTCAAAATGGCGGTTTTGTCTCTTTCTCTTGACACTCGTTTCTCGGACTGAATTACTTTAGGCACTGCCAAGATCGCTTTGTGACTTACAAACTCAAAACTTTTGTAACTTTACTTGGACGATCTTGATCCACGTGGCAACAGACACATGATCCTTCAAAATATAATTTAATAAGACAAAAAAAAATAGATTAAAATCTGCTTAAGCGCCAAAAAATACAAATTTGGAGTCTTCGGAAAAAATCAATTTTAAGACGAAATAAGGCAAAACTGATTCAAACGTTCTAATTGTTGCTTTTAGTAAAAATCATCTTTAGACAAAAATAAGTGAAATATGACTAAAAACAAAATAATCAAGTGAAGACCAGGGCTAGAAATCTGTGAAAATTTACTCAAGGAATGTAAAAATATAAATTTAGAATTTTTGGAAAAACTCACATTATGATTAGGACCAAAAATGAAAATTTGGTGTTCTTCGAGAGTCTACTTGACCCATGGCGTGTTTGGAGTGACTGGAGAAACTCAGTTAAGGTTTAAGGCTAAAATCGATTACAAATACTTTAAAGCTCCTATGAATAAAATTTGGAATTTTTTGAGAAACTCAGGTTAGAACTAAAACCAAATTCGTTTCAAAATTAGAGAAAACGTCTAAAGGTGCAGTTTAAAAAAACTTGGAGACATTCAAATTAGGATTAATGCCAAAATTGTTTAAAAATTACAGAAAGAGTCTAAGCGCTAATTTAGAGCCTGTGGAAAAAATAAATTTAAGAAGAAAATAAGGCAAAACACATTTAATTTTTCTAGTTTGTTGCTTCCATTAAAAATTATATTATAATAAAAATATTTTTGGACCAAAGTAACTAAAATTTGTCTAGAAATAACAAAGTCGAGTTAGGACTAGGGCTAAAAATCGGCAAAAAATTACACAAAACGGTAAAAATATAAATTTGGAATTTTTTGAAAAAACACAGATTATGATTAGGATCAAAAATGAAAATTTGGGGTTTTTCGAGAGTCTACTAAACCCATGGCGTGTTTGGAGTGTCTGGAGAAGTTCAGTTTAGGTAGCCATATACCAAAATCGGTTAAACATAATTTAAAGCGTCTATGAATAAAATTTGGAATTTTTGGAGAAACTCTGGTTAAAAATAAAAACAAATTCGTTAGAGAGATTTAATAATAAAATAAATAATTAGAGAAGGCGTCTTAAGGTGCAGTTTAAAAAAAATCGGAGACATTCAAATTAGGATTAATGCCAAAATCGATTAAAAATTACACAAAAAGTGTTTAAGTGCAAAATTTAGCACCTGTGGAAAAGAGAAAATAAGGCAAAACAAATTTAAGTCTTCTAGTTTGTTGCTTTCATAAAAAAATATTTTTGGACCAAAATAAGTAAAATTTGACTAGAAACGAGAAATTCAAGTTAGGACTAAAGCTAAAAAAATCAGTGAAAAATTACTCAAAGCGTGTAAAAAATATAAATTTGGAATTTTTTGAAAAACTCAGATTATGATTAGGACCAATTATGAAAATTTGGTATTTTTCATAAGTCTATTTAACCCATGGCGTGGAAATATAACCCTTAGCGTGTTTGGAGAAATTCAGTTTAGGTTTATGGCCAAAATTGGATAAAAATAATTTAAAGCGTCTATAAATAAAATTTGAAATTTTTTGAGAAACTCAGGTTAGGACTAAAACCAAATTCGGTTAAAAATTAGTGAAAGCTTTTAAAGCTGCAAATTTTAAAAAGTTTCTCAAGACAAATTTAGAGCCTTTGGAGAAATTTTATTTTAGAACAAAAGAAGGCAAAACAGTTTCAAATGTTCTCATTCCAGCTTCCAGTAAAAATAATTTTTGTACCAAAATAAGTGAAATGTGATTAGAAACGAGAAAGTCAAGGTAAGACTAAAAATACTCATAGCGTGAAAATATAAGTCATAGCGTGTTTAAAGTGACAGAAGAAATTATTTTTAGGTTTTTGGCCAAAATCGTTTAAAAATAATTTAAAGCATCTAAAAATAAAAATTGGAAGTTTTGGAGAAACGCAGGTTAGAACGAAAACCAAGTTTGGTTCTAAATGAGAAAAGCGTCAAAAAGTGAAAATTAAAAAAAATTGTTAAATTCTATTTAGAACCAGTGCCACTATTGCCCAAAAATTGCACAAATGCAAATTTAGAATTTTTGGAGAAGGTAAAGTTAAAATTGTGGCTAACATAGGTTTAGAACCACCAACATTGTCTAAAAAATGCAAGTTTCGATGTTTTTAGAGAAATGCAATTTCAGGACCAAACAAGGCAAGCCTTAATAAAATCTTTTAATTTGTTGCATTTACTACAGATAATTTTTGGACCAACATGAGTGAAATTTTACTAAAAACGTTTAAGAGTAAAAATGTTGTATACCGAGAAAATCAGGTTAGGATTAAAGCTAAAAATCGTTGAAGGTCTACTTGAAGCTTGTAAAAATACAAATTTGAAGTTTTTAGAAAAGTTCTAAAATTGGGGGCAAAATTGGTTAGAAATAACTTTTAAAAAGCTTTTAAAAATAAAAATTTGGAAATAGTGGAGACGTTCAATGCAACTTTGGAGAAAATTTAAAGAATTAGAGCTAAATATAATAGAAATTAAAATTTTGAAACTTCTTTGGAGAAATTCAAATTCGGTATATAGCCAAAATCGGTTAAAACTAATTTAAAGCTTCTAAAAATATAAATTGGAATTTTTGAAAAAAGACCAGATTAGGACTACAACCGAATTTGGTGAACAAATGAGTGAAAGCCAAAAAGTGCAAATTTAAAAAAGTTTTTGGAGAAATTTAGTTAAAGATTAGTTCCAAAATCGTGATAAAGTCATAAGGCGTCCACAAACGCAAACTTGAAGCTTTTTAAGAAAATCAAGTTACAAATATGTGATTAAATAGATTTGAAACCACCCACATTGTCTAAAAATGCAAGTTTTGAGGTTTTTGGAGAAATTCAATTATAGGACCAAGCAAGGCATAACTTATTGAAATTTTTAATTTGTGGCTTTTAACTTTTAGGACCAATAATTTTTGGACAAGTAAAATATCACTATAAACTCCTGAAAATCAAAAGTGTGTGTTTTTTTCGAAAAAGTCAAGTTAGGATTAAAGTCCAAAAACTGAAAAAGGAATCAAAACGTGCAACAATGCAAATGTGTGTTGTTTTTGGGAAAACTTGAGTTGAAATTGAAGCTACCATCGGTTAAAAAGCGACTTACAGCCTCTAAAACGCAAATTAGGAGCCTTTGAAGAATCCCAAGTTAGAATTAGTAGAATTAGAGCCAAAATTGGAATAAAGATAAAATTACGGCGATTTCACTAGAAAAAGTCAAGTTGGGTGACAACAAGTGACATGGGTAACTTTGTAAATTATCTAGAAAAATATGGTAAAAGTTATATTTTTCCTTTGATCAAGTTAGTTAAAGACAAGGCGGCCCGTTAGGGCCGCTTTGCCCATACAGGGTCTCGTCGCTTTAAGGGGCCAAGCGGCCCTGATGGGCCGCTTTGTTTTTCTATGAGAAATCTTTTGGTTAGGTTAGTTCAGGTTACTTTAGGTTAGATCAGGTTGGTTCAGGTTAATTCAGTTTTCTTTTGGTTTGGTTAGCTCAGTTGTTTTTTCTTTTATCAGGTTAGTTTAGGTTAGATCACGTTGATTCAGGTTAGTTCAGGTTAGTTCAGTTCTAGTTTTTTTTTTGTTTTAGGTTAGTTCAGTTATACTTTTTCTTTGATCGGCTTAGTTAAAGACAAAGCGCTTTGTTTTTCTACGAGAGATCCTTTGGTTAGGTTTAGTTCGGATTAGAAACGACTAAATTCTAAAGTAGTGCGTTTTACTATTTTTCAAGATAATCTACATAATTTACAAGGTTACCCAGTCTTTAGCTAAACTGATCGAAAGAAAAACATAACTGAACTAACCTAACCAAAAGAAAACTAGAACTGAACTAACCTGATCTAACTTAAACTAACCAAACTAACCTAATCAAAAGATTTCTCATAGAAAAACAAAGCGGCCCTAAAGGGAACCGCTTTTTTTTCGATGCTCCTTTCCCTCCCCAGTTTTTATTCTCCAGAATTGCTCCTATAGCCACGTAAGCCTGTATGGCCAAAAAAAACTCTAAAGTACCTCGTTTTACCATAGTTTTCAAGATAATCGACATAATTTAGAAGGTTACCCAGAGATTCTCCAAAATGTCACTTGCTGACAGTTCGATAATGACATCCGGGATATCAGTCCATCTCACTCTGGCTTGTTAAGATTTTAGGAGATGTTCTGTGGAGCGCTCGGATGGAGTTACCGAACTCGGCTTACGTTAGTCAAGTCAACTTCCACTGTATAGTTTGTTTCAGTTAAGCGAAATGTATTATTATATTTATTCTAAATATTGATATTATTGTAGATGTTTTTTAAGTTCTTCCACCACCTATAATTTTCTAATTTGTCCATTCTATTATTTCCTAAAGAAAATTTTCGAACAAAATTAGTAATAACGACTTCCCTCAACTGTACCAGCCCCAAACTACCAAGTGATATTGAGGAAGCCGCACACAGCGCATTATCATTCGTCATTCCAGATAAGTCAAAGGCGTTATGTGAATTAACGTATACAAAGTTTGAGCAATGGTGTCAAGAAAAGAAATTAAAGCAAATAAGTGAAAAGGTCTTACTGGCTTATTTCGAGACGGAAGAAAAATGCAGAAAGCATCGACGTTATGGACCCTTTATTCGATGCTGCGTAGTACAATATGCTTAAAAAGAAATATTGATATCAAAAACTATACGTCTTTGACAGCATTTCTTAAGAGGAATTCCGCTGGTTAGCAAGCAAAAAAACCTAGTGTACTCTCAAAGAAAGATTTTTACCACTTTATAAATGAAGCTGCTGATACGAAATACCTAATGGCAAAAGTGGTTATGATAATAGGTATAGCTGGTGCTTGTCGAAATGAGGAGCTGACTTTTCTACGTGTTGGAGGCGTTTTTAACGAACAGAGCCATTTTTTTATGAAAATACTAAAACTAAAAGGAAGTATCGAAGGGCACAATTTTGTTGACATGATTAGAAGATATATCATTTTGCGCCCTCCAGGCACTAAACATGGTTTTTTTGTAAAATATAACAACGGAAATTGCACAGTCCAACCCGTCGATATCATCAGCATTGGAAATTTGCAAAAAATTATAGCAACATTTTTAAAATTACCGTGCCCAGCTTTGTTTACTAGCCACATTTTTGGCAGGTTCTGGGGCCGACCTATTACGGCTGAAGCAACATGGAGGATGGAATCTCCATGTTGCTTCATATAAATGTGTATATTTCTTAACCTGTTCTAACTATTCATATGCTGACTAACTATTCATGTACTGTATTAGTTCAAGTTGTTACTGATATTACTGCTGTGTCAAGTCAAGTTCAAGATTACCTACCTGTTTTATGTTGAATATTAAATCCTTGTCCATTTCTGATTTATTTTCTTTATGCAACTGGTGATGAAACGAACTTTTCATCACTAGTTACGAAAGATTTTACTTTTAGTAACTAGTTACGAAAAGTAGGACGTTACGTCACTGTCATCAGTATTGAAAAGTGCCACTTTATATGTACAAATTAGAAAAAATCAATTTATTGCAGGAAACATTCGATGGCAGCATAATTTCACGTAATAGACCTGTGAATTGTTCTTCACGGTGGTGTGATTTCACACTTATGCATTATTTTCTCTGGGGATATGTGAAGTTTCTGTAACTACGCCAATAAACCAACGATCTTAGATCAGCTGCAAGCCAACACTGGGCGTGCTATTTCCGATATACGATCCATGGCTGGCAGAACAATTAGATTGGTCTTCGTTCGAGCCAGCCACAGTGCCCAACTCATATTTAAACACTTATGGCGTAAAATTATCTATTCTATAAAACCATTACCGTGGCCATTAACATGACCTTTATGAGTTTCATTTCCTAAAAAAAAACTCTAAAAACTAAGAAATACCCTATACCTTTTACAATTTTTTCCTACGAGCGTGTGGTAAAGACGCTTTACCACACGCATTTTTGTCCGGAAAGTAGATCTCCCGCATTCGTCACTTGTTAAGTAAATACCTATTTCCGGGCTGGCAGAACAATTTCTCCAGAGCTCGTGGTCACTATAGAGAAACGCAGAGTATATGCAGTTATTTCTCTAGTCTAAGCTCGCTGTTCTGTGAAATAATCAAGTTAGCATCAGCTAAGTCTTACGCCACGATCCCTCTGGCGTTAATTTCAATATAACGATGGAGTTAATTCAAATTAGGAGTTTTGATAGCTTCGCCGCAAAGATGCAGTAGAAAATCGGTTATATCAACTTAAGGGTAACGTCGCAGATTGCAAATTATCTTATTACTCGATTATCTATCTACACTAAGCAAATTTTCGTTCTCCCTTTGGTGCGCTTTGCATACAATGTGCTCTTGGCAACAGCGTTGCCAAATAGAGTAATATTTTGCGAACGCCAAGGTTGTCGATTCAGGCTATAGAAAGAAATAAAATAAATCTATATATAAAGCGTTCCGTTCAGCTTATAAATTTCCTCAAAATCACTCAGTAGCTAGCACATTTAAGAAAAACGGTTTTAATTTCTCTGCTGAACTACCTCTCTTAATATATTTTATGTTGCACAGGGTGAGCAAAGCTCGATATCCCAGCTCTAGTATAAGAAAATTTGTTGTCCTGAGAATTACTTCTGCCAAGTATTTGACCAGAAAAACGTAGTATCAGCTCTAGTACATGGATTTATTATTTTCGCTTCCAACTATTATTTTTGGTAAGTTCTGGCAACAACATTTTTTGTAATGGCAGCATTTTATAACCTTTAAATTATGTCAATATAACCAATAAAACTGACACAGTTCAAATATTATACGGGGGGGCAATCTGTCAAAGTTCCAATGCCTACTTTTTCGAAAAATACAATGAAAAGCTTTATAAAGGGTGCTACTCTGAAAAATTTACAAGAACGCCACTCTTAAAGATTGGCTAAAGAATAACTATAATTTTTTCTTGGAGAATGTCTATGTATATTAACCTTTTTTAAATATTTCTTCAAGAATAGTGAATTGCGCACGCATCTAGCATTGTTGTACTGTTTATATACAGGGTGAGCGTTTTTCGAGTTTAACTATGGGGATCTCGGTTATTTGAATCAAAAGATTTAATCTTTGTAGTGTGCAAAAATTAATTCTAATCCGACTAAACTATTGGTCAATGAAAAAGTCTGTAGTCTGGGGGATCAAAAAGATCGAACCTCGACTTTATCAACAAAATTTAATAATCACATCACAAAATCGGCAAAATCTGACTTAAAAGTCAATAGAGTTATTAATTGTCACTTATCGATGCACAAAAACGAAACTTCAGATTTTAAATTTGAAAATACTACGTTGAGGGCAAACAATGGCTACCAAAAAGTGTTATTTATTTTTAAATTTTTCTTCAAAACTTTAAAGTTAAGTTAATTAACTATTTAAATTAAGACTAGAAAAAATAAACCTTTTTTCAAAATTTAGTTAAATTCAAAAACCGGTTTTGACAGGAAAAACCAATTTCTGGGCTAGATATATTTTGAAAATTCATATTCACAACTTTTTTGTTTATGACAATATTGGAGTGAAATAAAAACATTCTTAGGGCATTTTTTCGACTCGAATTCAGTGCCGTGCTTGGTTTTTTTTTTGTTATAGAGTACCGTTTTGTCAACAGTCGACATAACTTTTTTATTTTAAATTGGAATTATCATCGACGATGCGACTATATAAAAGATAATGACTTTAAAAAAATGTACATTTTAAACCATTTTCAAAGATATATACGAAGGCGTAGAAGGGCCAACAAGATTTTTTTTCTTAAATTCCGAGTTCAAAGTCGGAATTTAGTTAAATTCCGAGTTTAAAGTCGGAATTTAGTTAAATTCCGAGTTTAAAGTCGGAATTTAGTTAAATTCCGAGTTCAAAGTCGGAATTTAGCTAAATTCCGAGTTCAAAGTCGGAATTTAGTTAAATTCCGAGTTTAAAGTCGGAATTTAGTCAAACTCCGAGTATATGATTGACAAATCAGTGGCGTAGACGCAAGGTTAATAAAACATTTCTTTTCCATGTTGTACAAGAACGGCACAATATTCTTTGTGAAATGGATCAATATTTTGTTAACTACGACGTCCTCTTTAAGACTCCTATTCTGATTACTTTTAAGAGTTATGATCGATATCTCAGGACGTTTTTTGCGGGAATACCCGCGTCAATAAAACACATAGACTTTAAAATTTCATTGATTTTAAAATCATTGGCGTATATTGATAGTTAATAATGAAAAAAAAATTGTAGAGATAATAAAATAAAAAAGAAAACTGCTAACATAAAAGTCGATACGACATAATTTTTCGTAATTTTGAAAGCGTTTCATCTCAGAAACCACTTATGATAAATTCATAGTTTAAAAAAGCTCTGAAAGGACCTTTCTTCTAGAACTAACTACCTTGGACAATCTTTAAGTAAAGCAGTTTTATCAATGTGAAACGGTGTAAAACTTTGAAATTGAACTCACTCCATTTCATTGGCTTTGGGCAGAAGAACATTTGCACTGGGGAATGGCAGAGTGGAACAATAATTGCATTTTTACAAATGAATGTAGATTTTTATTGTATGCCTCAGATGGACGTATTTTAGTGTTGAGAGGCCGGAATGCACGAAATCTGCAAGAAAATATAGAACCCAGAGTGCCATTTGGGGGTGAAAGTGTCAGCGTATGGGGAGGCGTAATGGGAAATGGAAAGACTGACTTAGTGGTTTTGATCGGTTTTAATTTATAATTAAACCTGAACTAACCTGAACGCAGTTAGATATCGATATTTGTGTATGAATGAAATTGTTATTCCCTTCGCTCAGTACTTTGGAGATGGTTTTATCTTAGTTGACGATAATGCATGTCCACACCGGGCTCAAATTGTTATTAAGTTCTGAGAGAGAATGGCATCGAGGGCATGAATTGGCCTTCTAGGTCGGCCGATATGAATGTTATAAAGTGTGGAGCAGAATGAAACTAAAACTGAAAGAAAGAGAGCAAGAATTTCAAAACTTGGATGAATTGGCAGTGGCTTCCCCTGGAATGGCTTCCCATTCCTCCCTAAATCGGTTTTTATTTTTTTGCGCCTGTATGGTTGAATTGATTGAACAACTTTTAAGAGTGAAGTTGTAGAGCGTATGGTCAGTTATCATCCTGTAATTTTTCAGTACCCCAGTTTTGGCGGTTTTTTGGAAAAACGCCTCGAAAATTGCAAAAATTTGAATTTGGCGCGTCACCCCCACCATGCATGTGCAGTGTCGCCAACATATTTTCACTGCATAATCACGTTAATTACTACATGATAGTCCCTCAAAGTAAATAAGAAAGGAAAATCGGCTCGGACTCTGACATAAGGAATTATTATGTTGGCGACACTGCACATGCATGGCAATTCTTGCACTTTTCGAGGCGTTTCTTCAAAATACAGCCAAAACTGAAGTATTGAAAAAATTACAGGATGATAGCTGACCATAAGCTCTACAACTTTACTCTTAAAAGTTTTTCAATCAAATCAACCGTACAGGCGCAAAAAAATAAAAACCGATTTCCCATGTTAATCTCCTATGTCCAGAGTTCTGATGGACACCCGGTAGTACACTTTTGAAGTTACAGCAAAGGAGCTGGGAAATCATTAATAGTGATGGTGTCACAGAAGTAATATTAAAGTTTTGCGAAAACATCCGAAGCAATCTTTATGAACGAGAGTTCTACGTCACTGATTTTGTACTTAATGAGCTTTTAAATTTCGTTTATATCATTAAAATCAGGTGACCTACACTGCTATACAGAGCAAAAAATAAAAATACTCCAAACTTTCTGAAAATACCCTGTAACTTTTCTCGAGCATAAAAACAAACACTGCCGAACATGTCCCGAGATATCTACCAAGCCTATAAAATAACATGACAAAGTTGAAAAGTTAAGATTTACCGTAGATATCAAATAATGCAGTTTCAAGTAAGCAGAGTTCAAATTTTACATTTTTGCGCCGTATCACAATGATAAAACTGGTTTAGTTAAAGATTGGTTCAGGTAGTTAGTTCTAGAAGAAAAGTTCTTTCAGAGCCTTTTTAAACTATGAATTTATCATAAATGATTTCTGAGATAAAACGCCTTGAAGATTACCAAAAATTAGGTCGTTTGGATCTTTTCTGTTAGCAGTTTACTTTTTTATTTTATTATGTCTACAATTTTATTTGTTTGTCATTATTAACTGTCGTATTTGTCTGTAATGAACTTTTAAAGTCTACTAGTTTTATTGGCGCGGGTATTGCCGCAAAACACTGTAACTTATAGAAAAGTGCAAAACTTTTTGTAAACATCCCGTTACTTTTCTTGTCGACAAAAGAAAAAAAAACCGCAAAAACGTCCCGAGATATCGATCGCAACTCTTAAATGTAATCACTAGAGGAGTCTTAAAGTTAGGACACCCACCATGACGTCGTAGTTAACAAAATATTGATCCGTCTTTTAAAAAATTTTTTGCCGTCCTTGTACAACATGGAATACAAACGTTTTATTAATCTTGCGTCTACGCCACTGATTTGTGAATCATACTTAACTAAATTCCGACTTTAAACTCGGAATTTAACTAAATTCCGACTTTAAACTCGGAATGTAACTAAATTCCGACTTTAAACTCAGAATTTAACTACATTCCGACTTTAAACTCGGAATTTAAGAATCTTGTTGGCTCTTCTACGCCTTCGTAGATATAAGTATGTATAAAGTTAGTTTCAAAAATAAGTGAAATTTAAGATTTTTTGTGTTTATATTCAAGTTAGCTTTGGGATCAGCTGTCAAAGTAATATTATTTATTTTGTGTGCTTCCACGACAACTAAAATATAAAGTTAGCTTTCACAGTGACTGCAAGGTAGGTAACAGTTTATTTTTCTATTATTTTTACACAACTAAAAGTATCTAAACAAAGTAACTAGTTCTAATATTTCAAAGTAACAACAAATATTTACTAAACTGACTTATTATAATAATTTTCTTTTAACGTAAATGTTCAAACTGTGCACCTCTTTGTTGAATGCACTGTGAAAATTTTTTTGGTGTTCAGTTGGCGGATAGGGACTAAAGGCAGCCATTATACTGTGATTTCTTCGTCGACGTTTCGTTTAATCTACTTAAACATCTTCAGAGCTCGAAACTGTGGTACACTACTCGAGTCATAAAAATTGAAAATACCGTGGGCATATCATTTAAACTAGGCACAATGGCAAATGGCACGATGGCAAAAAATTTAATAAAAAAACTGACTAAAATTTTGTTTACTACGATGTCATGACGAGAGCCTTGACTTTAAGCCTCTTTTTGTAATGACATTTAAGAGCTATGGTCGATATCTCGGGACGGTTTTGGCGGATTTTTGTTCTTTGCCTACTAAATCAGTCACAGGCTGTTTACAGAAAGTTTGAACTTTTTTGTAAGTCACAATACAAGGTATCTTGAAATTAACTGAGAAATCCCTAAGCAAAAACAGGGCACAATGTTCATACAAACATAACCTGCAAACGCTTCGTCTCCGAGATACAGAGGGTTGAATTTTTTTTTCTTTATAGGCTCTTAGAGATATTTAACTCAAATTTTGAATATAGGTAACCATTTTTTCTCTACATCGTTGGATATACCAACCGCTAGCCAAAATCGATAGGGTCTTAATTTTTCTCGAATTGTATCCCTTTTACCCTCACAAACTTTTTTGTAGCATGCCATTGATCGTTTTTTCTTAAAAGTCTGAATTCTCTATTCAATTTAGAAACTTTCTCGCATTTTGCATCTTTGTCTTATGTATCACCGTTTTCGAGAAAATTTCAAAAGTATTTAGGAATGCACATAATTTTTCCATAGTTTTATTAATTATGAGTCTACGTCGCTGAATTTACAACCAGTTATCTTTTAGACTTACAAAAGAGCGTCAACTTTTTGAAAAACCCCCGTAATTTATTTTGTACGCCATTAAATGTCATAACAATGAATGTTCTGAAATTACACTACCTACCAAATGCAGTGGGTTGAAATGCAACCATTTTGCAGTGCTTTTTTCTTTACCCTGTATATCCTTTAGAGAATAACTTATATAACTTATTATGATAAATCTCCCGCCGTGATTCTAGAAGAAACGGCCTTTCAAAATCTCTTTAGGTTTTAAATTTCGGCTAAGGCATTTCAGAGATACAGACCCCCAAGAATAACAAAAAAAATTTGCTGTATCGATCTTTTCCGTTAGCAGTTTATATACAAAACCAGTCTGAATTTTCTAAATTTGAAAACATCATTTTTACAGACTTCTACTTGGGCAACTTTGCTCTGATTTAACTTTCTTAATCCATAAATCAACTTACTATCAGCACATTTTGAGCATTAAATAAAATATCCTTATTTTCAAACAAAAATTTAAATTTCTTAAAACAGAGTTTAGAAACTATAAATTCTCGTAAAGGGCCGATTTTACTGAGAAAATTTAATACACGACTGTCACAGCAGTGAATTGGCATTGTTTACATTTCCCTCGTTTGGATTGTCATCCTTGTATCTGAAGTATTAGGTTACACGGTTTAAGCGGTGGAGTAAAATATTGACTGAAAAACAAACTTTCTCAAACCTATTTGAAAACACTTTGAGAGTTTGTTTATTTAAATAATAGAAGAGTACATTATTTTTGTGTTCGTAGTAATTCAATCAGGGGTAGTCCTATTTTACCTTCCCCGCTTCCACTGACATCGTACATATGTTGGCAGTGAAGCCCCGGAAGTTTGGCGCCACCAATTTTGTCTGTTTATTTTTATACCAACAAATTGACAAGACATTTATAAACTATTATTAAACATATCATTCAAATTCAAGTTGGCAGCATTAACGGATAAGAAATTCCATCCAGTATTTCTAGGTTATCTAGCTGGTATCATTAAATACTAGTTTATTAGGTCTCTTATCTCTTTAATGGGTAAACGAATAGTAATTATGGGAAATGTAGACTTTTAAGACGTATTGGATTCTTTCCTATTAGACCGGATATTTTGATGAATAAGGAATTAGAATCATGTTCAGCTTTTTCGTCGCCGGTTAAAGGCCTAACCGATACCATTCTAGTTTTTCTGGTCCTAGGATGTGTCTGATATTTCTTTGAGTATTTATATACAGTGAATTGACTTAATGAGTAGAATTTCTGCGTGACTACTTCCGTATAGGACTTGGTGTTAATGAGGTTGTACGCCAAAAACAAAAAACGAATCTTAAATCACTCCACATACGCTTTAATAATTTTACTATACCTACGTGATTATGTTCAATTAAGCTACTAGAGTATAAAACCTTAATCATTTTGACGTAGTAAATAATAATTTCATTGAAGCATCGCTAACTATCCGATTACCGTAAACCTATACCACATCATTGCAAAAAGGGATAAACGACTCGAAAATTATCGATTTGACGAGAAGATTGTATCGATTTCCATCTAATAAGGGTATATCGGATATTGAAAATTAATCTTGCCCGATTTAACACATGAAACGATACCTCTCCTCCAACAAGCCAATTTTCTGTTATGTGTAAGGCTCAATATGTTGTGTTCAATGACATTCAAAATGAGACAAAGAATTAGAAGAATGGCATGAGGATCAGTTTCACGATGCCCATTGTAGTTTGAAATTTCATTGGTCTTTTTAAAAAAAGTATATTCAAAGGGTCTTATAGAATGTAGGCTCACGATGTGCCCGAGCGATAAGGGTGGTGTATTATGGTCTTTTAGTTGTAATCCGAGTAGTGTACATTACAGTATTATGAGCTAAATAATAGGGCTGCTAATAATGGTTTAGCGCAACTTACGTCATAGGTTGGAAGCATGTAATGTTGAACATTATTTTAAACGAGATAAATATACTAAAGAATTAAAGAAATTAAAATACATTTTTCGGGTATTTTTTACTGACATTTGTTTCGTATTCAAGTGAGTTTTGGTGGCTTCTTTACTACTACTTGAAGGTTTTTGTTGCTACAGAAACCGTTGCCTATGCAATTTTAAGAATGGAGTAATTATTAGAACATTTTTTTAAGAGCAGCCCGAGTGGTGTGACACAAGCAAGGCAACAGGGACACCTCTTAACATTACCAAAATTCATTGTTGTAATTAGCGTCCTTAAGTTGTAAGTTGTTGGTGAAGTTAGCGGGATTAGGACAAATAATGCACCTCTTCTTTATTCGAAAATGGCCGACGTTTCGACTATTTATTTAGTCTTCATCAGGGCTATTCTCACTTAGAGAGGGTAGTCAGTTAAAATTCGATTCAAGATAGTTAAGGTAGCAAACTCCATTCGATTGTTCGGTGACCCTGGTATCTTAGGCTCGACAAACCACACGCCCGCTGCCTAAGGTACAAAATTTTCGCAAATTTTGTACCTTAGGCAGCGTTTTTCAATTTTGTACCTGATGAAGACTAAATAAATAGTCGAAACGTCGGCCATTTTCGAATAAACAAGAGAAGCATTATTTGTCCTAATCCCGCTAACTTCACCAGCAAATTACCAAAATTATTTAAAATAATTTTCGGTACTTTTGAGTTAAAATTGTAATTTCTAAATAATTATACTAATTTTTCAATTCACTTTTAAATTTTATGGTATTTCTATTTTATTTTGGAAGTAGTGTGGGTAATTTGTAAGTGATTTTAATCCTAATTCTACTATGCGTTTTTACAAACATTTTTAGTTAGCATTTTTAGACTGTTTAACTCACTTTTTGGCTATTTGAGCACGTAATTACGTGCTCTATTAGCACGTAACTTTTGAAATAACTTAAAATTTTTATTTTTACACACAGCAAGTCAATTTTAACGATTTTTTGGACTGAATTCCTCAAAAAACCGTAAATTTTTATTTTCGGACGTCTTTAGTATATTTTCACTTATTTTGGTCAAAAAATTAATTTTATTAAAAACAACAAATTAGAAGATTTAAATAAATTTTGCCTGCTTTAGTCCTAGTATAAAATTTCTCCAAAAACATAAAAAGTTTTCATTCTTAGACAATGTTAGCAATTTGAATTAATTTTAGACCTAATTGTATACTGCGTATTTAAAAAAATTTCAAATTTGCATTTTTAGACGCTTTAACTCATTTTTTAGCAATTTGGTTCTATTAGTACGTATCCTGAGAGGTTTTTCAGAAAACCTCAAATTTTAGTTTTACACCCTTTTCCTCAATTTTAACGATTTTTTGGCTGTCTTCCTCGAAAAACATTAAATTTTCATTTTGGACGTCTTTAGTAAAATTTCACTTAATTTCGTCCAAAAATTAATTTTACCACCAACCACGAATTTGAAAATTTAAACTAATTTTTTTCTGATTGCGTTTCAAAAAAAGAATTTCTTTTTGATGCATTTTGCTTGCATATTTACACAATGTGGGTAATTTTTAAATAATTTTGGACCTAATTCTACCCTGGATTTTTTAAACATTTTTAATTTGCATTTTTAGACGCTTTAACTCACTGTTTGGCTATTTGACTCTATAAGCACGTACCTAGAGCTTTTCAAATAGGTAACTTAAAATTTTTATTTTTACACGCTTTGAGTCAATTTTAATGATATTTTAGGTTGACTTCGTCGAAAAACATTATGTTTTATTATATTTTTTGGACGTCGTTCGTAAAACTTCATTTATTTTCGTCGATTTTCAGGCACTTCTAGAATCGCGTTTTTGGACCATTTTAAAAAAGACCTCTTGACAGGTTAATTTCATTCGAACTGAGTTACGTTCTTAGGGGATTGCAAACATGCCGTTCCTGTAACTTAAGAACACCTGGACCGATTGAAGTGAATACAACTGTTTTGTCTTCTTCCTGATGTCCTTTTTGCCCTCCCACCATCGGAATTTCCGTAGATGCATGGAAATAGACCCCTTTGAAGGTCGGTTTTCAGGCACTTTTAGAATCGCGTATTTGGACCATTCTTAAAAAAACCTCTTTAGAAATTAATTTTATTCGAGCAATTGAGTTTGTAACGTTCTTAGAGGATTGCAAGCGTGCCATTCCGATTAGAAGAGCAAAAAAATGTTTCGAAATTTTTTTCAAAAAAAAGGGGTATATATATTTTTTCAAAAAACATCTAAAAGGGGTATCTCGACTTTTTCCTCAATTCTCAAATTTGACCGCCTGTACCTTGAGAACGCCTAGACCGATTGGAGTGAATCCAAGAGTTTTGTCCTCTCCTTAATGTCGTCTTTGCCCTCCCACCATCAGAAGTTCCGTAGGTGCAATACTTTTGGAAATAGACCCCTTCGGAGTTCGATTTTCAGGCACCTTTAGAATCGCATTTTTGGACCATTTTTTAAAAAACCTCTTTAGAGGTTAATTTCTTTCGAATTGCGTTTGTTACGTTCTTAGACGATTGCAAACGTGCTATTGCGATCAAAAACAGCAAAAAGAAATTCCGATTTTTTTTTTGAAAATAGCCAAATATGTGTTATTATGACTTTTTCTTCAATTCTCAAATTTGACCGCCTGTAACGTGAGAACGCCTGGACCGATTAGAGGGAATCGAACTGTTTTGTCCTCTTGTTGATGTCCTCTTTGCCCTCCCACCATCAGAAGTTCCGTAGGTGCAAGATTTTTGAATTTCGGAATTTTGTTTGAAAATGTCCAAAGGGGAGGGGGGGGGGGGGGTATTACGACTTTTTCTTCAATTCTCAAATTTGACTGTCTGTAACTTGAGAAAGCCTGGACCGATTGGAGTGAATCCAACTGTTTTAACCTCTTCTTGATCTTTGCCTTCCCACCATCGAAAGTTCCGTAGATGCAATATTTTCGGAAACAGACCCCTTTGGATGTCGATTTTCAGGCACTTTTAGAATCGCGTTTTTGCACCATTTTTTAAAAAACCTCTTTAGAGGTTAATTTTATTCGAATTGAGTTTGTTACGTTATTATACGATTGCAAATGTGCCATTGCGATCAAAAACAGCAAAAAAAAAATTCCGATTTTTTTTGAAAATTACGACTTTTTCCCCAATTCTCAAGTTTGATCGCCTGTAACTTAAGAACACCTGGACCGGTTGAAGTGAATCCAACTGTTTTGTATTCTTCTTGATGTCCTTTTTGCCCTCCCACCATCGGAATTTCCGTAGATGCATGGAAATAGCATGGATCTACGGATCCGCTTTGAAGGTCGGTTTTCAGGCACTTTTAAAATCGAGAATTGAGTGTGTTACGTTCTTAGACGATTGCAAACGTGCCATTACGATCAAAAACAGCAAAAAAAAAATCCAAATTTTTTTTGAAAATATCCAAAAGGGGGCTATTACGACTTTTTCTTCAATTCTCAAATTTGATCGCCTGTAACTTGAGAACGCCTGGACCGATTGGAGTGACTGTTTTGTCCTCCTCTTGATGTCCTCTTTCACCTCCTACCATCGCGTAGGTGCAATATTTACGGAGATAGAGAAAACTTCAAGAATGAAAGAATTTCATGAAAAAGAATATCATGTCTAATTTTAAATAAGAAGGTTTTTAATGAATGCGCAAAATTGAGACAACTTGTCTATACAAAGTAATATAATAGAACACTAACAAAATAATTAAAAACTATTCTAAATTATGAACTTTTAGTATACTTGAATTATTTTCATGGCATTTACAGTTTTCGAGGTAAAGTAGAGGGTCATCTCTCGATGACCACCCTGTACTTATACCCTCAACCCATGCCATTTATTGCACTACAATGTACCATAGTACGCCTGTCGGCATATGTTATTCTCCGAATTGTGAGGTTGCCTAAGCATGTTTGCAATGTTGCGAGATTTTATTTATTCAGTAATTTCAAGCGTTCTTGGATATGATAACAGATAATTTTCTAATTTTGAAAGTAATTTTTGAAATTTTAGTTATAAGTTTGGTAATTTCTGTACTGCTTAGATAATTTCTGAGATCCAACAGTAATTGGAGCAGTAATTATATAATTTTAATGATACCTTTTCTAATTGTAAATTACTTTTTCATCAAAGGTACACAGAAAATTACCCGTCTCACACCCCTCGGAGCAGCCAGCCTATTTAGAATTCAGCTACTTGGTAGATGGTTCTCAATGCGAGATGCTGCCTATAATACTGCTCTGTACTGTCGTACCGAAACGAGAAGAAAAGCGCGTGGGGGTACCAATTTGTTAATCAATCCATTTGCATACCAGTTTCGGGGTCTAGTCATCAGTACCGCTTTGGCTAATCGATAAATTGGAGAACGGTTCAATGGCTTATTTAAACCAAAAAGAAATTTGTACTGATGAGGGGCAGACCTCAAAACTGGTATACAGATGGGTTAATCGACAAATTGGTAATAACTACACTCTTTATAAGCATATCTCAATTAATAAAAGATGAATCACAACTCAGTGGATATAGAACATGTTTGTGTAAAGGACATCGAAACAAGTTTGCTTTTTTCTGAGATATTTCTTCCAAGCTGAGATATGGGCTTAAGAAAATCTCTTAAAAATTCAAAAGAAAATTGCGTTTTCGTCCGCAATGTCTTAAATAGAACAGTACAATTTTGTAATAATTGTTCATTTTATTGATGTCTTTAATTATTAGAAACTTGTAACTGCCATCTCAAAAAGAAGTTGTTTAGTGGTGGGTCATTTGTAAACTTGAATTAGTGTTTTTAATTCTAACTTAATTTAAATCCAACGTCATCCACTTTAATGGCAAGTTTAGATTAACGCTTTTTTATTGTTATCAGTTTTACGGAAAACTGCCAGTTTATGAGAAAATTGCTATGCAAGAATTAACCGATTAAAGAAAATTCCATGAAAAAGCAACTTGTTTTGTTTTCATCTACACGTATTTCTTCTATGTTGGTTGAAATTCTCTCTCCAACAGCAAACGTAACACCAAAAAAAATTGTGTGTATTGAGGCGAAGTAAATACCCAAAATTAAGTAGTAAAAAATTAATTCTCTACCTCAAAGTTACAAATAAACATGCTTATGGAAAAAATCCGCAGATATAAAGAAATAAGAATAAGGCAGGGTTTATCCAACTTCCTTATTCTTAACTGCTAATTCTTTATTCTTAATTGTTAGTTTCTAATAAGTATTTTTAATTCTTATTTCATTATGTGGTTTACACAATTTCCTAATTCTTAAAAGATTAAGGATTTGCAACCGACACCATTGACAGTTAACATTCCTCTGGTCCTTGTATAACCATGATTTTTTTTGTAAAAATATATTTTATTATATTAACACAATTAATTATTAATTGGGATTTAAAATAATTAAACAAAAACACAAATTTGAGGTTATGTCATACCCTAGGCAATCTATTGGGCATGCGCAATAAAACATTTTTCTTAATTCTTAATGTTTAATTTCTAAAAGTTAAAATATCTGAACTTTTAAGGTTAAGCATTAGGAACAAAAATTAAGAATTAAGAATTAGGAATTTGTATAAACAGTGCCATTAAATAACATGGTTTTAACTCGTTAAGAATTATCAACTAAGAATTAGAAATAAGGAATTAAGACTAAAGAAGTTGGGTAAACCCTGCCTAAAGGTCAAAAGGGCGACAATTTAATTTTTTTTATTTGACGATTATCGTTTTCACTTTCAACTTAATTTAATCGAAAGGTCGAATTCGTCGCTTCAAACAAAATCGATCAAATTAGTCAAGTTCAAATTTGGTAACTTTATCACAAACAAATTCAGATTCGAGTTCTTATTTCCGATCCAACATAAACATTATCGTAACACCTTCAAAAGGATTTGATAAAGAGAGGCAAACTAAATTTAGGGCTAAAGTTTACGGAAAATAAGTAAGAAGCCCGGCGATACATCTCGATCCGGAGTGGAGCGCGTGTCCCCTGGAGATTTCAATTCTCAGTTCCTTTGATCCGGCTTCGAACCCCTATTTTCTCGCGCTGTTCGCCTTTCTTAGCTGTGAAAACGACATCTGAACTTGATGCCGAAAGAAAATAAAGTGTGAAATTTAAATATCGGAAGCTAACAGGGGTTAATGGGGCTCATAGTCGTTACATCGATTTAATGCTGCTAAAGAGGAACGGAATATTTTCAAATTTATGGTCCCTGTGAGTTATAATTTCGTACGAGATCAACCCCTCAGGAGAGTCTCATTACATTATTTCATTGGGAAGCGGGGTACTTGTGCCTTGAGCCTCAACTCCTGCAAGGAAACGAGTAAAGGTTAAACAAACCTTGAAATTACTGTTTTATTCGATTTAGCCCACTCTGTGTGCCTTTGGGAGCTTTATTATTCCTCTTGTCGTTTTCGGGATTCGTAATAGGGTTGTGCTTATATCCAGAAGGGTTTATTTGTCCTTTCTAGAATTATACCATCTGCTTTATCAAGCAAGTACGATACATAAATATCTTGATGAAAAATGAAAACCTTTTAGCTATATTGGATCTCCGTAAATAAAAAAAAGAATTTCTTCAATATTTCCCCTTATGCACTCCTTACAGAGGGGTCAGTTCGCAATTAGTATTCAAATGTCGAGATGGTATCACATGACTGGTGCGCCGCCCTAATAACGGTGTATCGAAGTAATGCCCTTTGTGAGTACCCTACGAATATGGAAACAAACGCAACACATCCATTACGTAACATGGCTGCTTTTGTTGGCGTTTTTTTTTTCTTTTGGTCGATACACACCCATTGGCAATGATACTGCGCCCTGATAAAGGGCCAAATGGACTATGACCAGTGTTGCCACATTTACCATTGTTTCGTTTTTTTATATCTATGTTTGTCTGCTAAACTTATTGTTGGTTTATTTTAGTTCGTTTATTATATAGCATAAAAAAGTATATAAAACTATATCTCGTATATGGATTATCTGGTACTTTTCTCGTGATAAAACGTGAACATGACCTTTCCCTCTTTTGAAAAGGGACATCAAAATTACTGTCAACGTTATTAGTCTAAACTCGTAAATCGAGTAGCATTGTTTTGCATAAACAATGTAATAAACCTCAGCTACCTTTTCAACTTGCGTCCTTCATGGCCCTGGTTGTACAATAAGGGAGTGGGTTCTTGAAGTACGATCCTTTAAATGAATTTTTAATAAAGGTTGTTTTTAAGATTAATGAAATCTTTCATTTTAATAAACAATGTTTTTAATAAAAATTGTCATTTTAATAAACAACTATTGGTGCGCTTCTTAATTCCAATTATTTTAGCGATAAAGCTGGGATACACAGTTCGACAACAAAAACAACACCAAAATCTTTGGCACCGTTTCTGTATATGTTTCAACCTGCTCAGCACATAGTGATGGTAATTGAAATGAGAATTTCTTCCACTTGGATAACTACATAATATAAAATTTTTGAAAATTGAAGAATAAGTTTTTCGGTTTTCATGAACTTTATGAAATATATATATTATTGTAAAGAGCAGTGGATTATTTCTGATTAATTTTATAGTCGTACCAAAAAAAATTAATGTTCTGCTTGCATAACAGACAGAAAATCTAGTTTTATGTCGGCCTCTTAATATGCATTCAATTGCTCAAACTAAATAATTGATTTAACTGACCCTGAATTCTTATCCTTTCGGAGATCCTGTTTAGTATATTTTTTCCCAAAATTAACCTAACCAATGCATATTAAGCACTGACATCATAGTGACTATCATGAAAAAATTCTTGTTTCATTTTTTAATTTCTTACAGCCAGTTTGCTTCTGTTTAATGCCAAAATGATTTTGATTAATGTAACTTTGAAATTAATGTTATTAATTTGATTTCAATTATTGTCATTTCGATTGTGATCAACGCCCATTTGAACTAGAAAAGATATCGAAAAGAAAAATTAATGATTAGTCATTAAGGTCAGGGTCGATAGAAAATTCAATTTGCTGTATCATGAAGATGCATTTCTTTATTGAAGTAACAAATCATTTTCTGCTGTACAGTATCAATTTAATGTATCAAAATTTTGTTAATTTAACTTAACAATAATTTCTAATTCTCAAATATAGTGTTAAGTTCCAGCATTTCAGATAATCTAGCATTAAAAATTGAGACAAATGGTTTTGATAATAAAGTAAAATCGTTATTTATATGTGGCGGTAAAATAACTGGTTTTATAATTTTAATTAAAGTAGCATCCGTTACAAAAAATAACCATACATAAAATTTTTATAAATGTAACTAAACATGAACAAGTAAAATTAATTTTGAATTAAAAGTGGTCAATTTGCATCACCTTTAGGTTACTTTCGAGAACTATTTGCACCCAAAGTTATTGCTCAGTGATCAAATTTGACAGCTTATCTGCACAATTGTTATTGTCAAAATGTCATATATTGTTGTGTTTTGTGTTGTGCTTTGATATTTTATGAAAAAGTTTTAAACGAATATATACAGTGAGGTTTTTTTATCTCTGAACATACAAGCAATTTTCCCTATGTTCAATTTAAAAAAAATCATCTCAAAGCATTGGTGTCAGACGTTGATGTTTAGGTAAAGGTAAAACGTCAAAAAAGCTCCAAATATATTTCGTTAATTATTTAAATTTAGACATCGCTTTTAAACATTAAATAACACTGATAAAAAGGTATACAGTCCTAGAAAAGTAATTGGTTGATATGGTGGTCGGATTGGGACAAGGCAGCAAATTACAAAACTATCTCACTGCCAAAGCAGAGAGGCACAGGCACAGAGATAGTTGTGTAATTTGCTGCTTTGTCCTAATCCGCCAATGATATCCACCAATTAAATAAAAATTTTATAACAGAAAACATTTATTAAAAACACTACAAAATTAAAAGTTTATAACAAATTCTCAAAATGTCCCCCTTCGCGTTCTAAACAATATGCAAGTCGATCTTGAAAGGCACGAACTGTGTTTCTTAAGAAATTTTGATTAAATTCGCTGTAGGCTGTTCGGATACGTTGTTTTAAAACGTCCACATTCTCAATTTCAACATTGTTATACATTTTCGACTTTAGATAGCCCCATAAAAAGAAGTCGTTTGGTGAGAGGTCAGGGGACCTTGGTGGCCATGAAATAGGCCCAAACCTTCCTATCCACCTGTCAGGAAATTTTTGATTGAGGAAATTTCTAACCTCGTTCGTGGAATGAGCAGGAGCCCCATCCATTTGAAACCACGGATTTTCAATATTCAAATTTTCAATTTCTGGCATAATTTGGTCACGGAGCAGGTTTAAAAATTTAGCCGAATTTAAATTCCCTTCAATAAAGAATGGTCCTATAAGTGTATATCCAATTATGCCTATCCACACGTTGACTCTTGCATTATATTGGGAGTGAGTTAAACTGTGTAAATGCTGATTTGTTTGAGACCAGTATCTAAAAATAGTAGGTAATTAGGATATTAAAAAACAGAATCCAGGAGATTGCTAAAAAAGTTCTTTACCTATAATTTTAAGAATTTACACAACCATTTAATGAAAAGGATGCTTCATCTGTAAATACAATTTTTCGCAAAATGTTGCCATTCCTATGGAGTAAATTTAGGAATCTTTCACAGAAATCTGTTCGTCTCTCTTTGTCGTCGTCATAGAGCACTTGATGATTAGAGTATTTGTAGGATTTGAACTTGAATTCTTTTAGGGTCCTTCGCACAGAAAATTTTGAAATTTGGAAATAATCAGCCACTTGTTTTAAGGAGGATCCAGGATTTTCTTCCATAAAACATAAAATTTCCAGTTTTAATTCCTCTGTAAGAACATGCGGTTGTTTGCTCCTCTTCCTATGAGAGTTAACTAGACATCCTTCTGAATTAAACTGAAAATGAAGGAATAGGCCTGTCTGGATGACTCGTTGCAAATAAATCACGCACTCTCCTAAGGCTATTTTCATTTTTGTAAAGATTAAACAATTCTATTTTTTCCTGTTTAGAATACATTATCTAAAGTCTAAGAAAAATATTCAGCAAAAAGTTTACTAAAAGCAGCATTATAAAAAATAAAGTTTGAAGTTTTCGAGCTGTCAAAGTTACCTGTACAGATATCTGAACCTAGAAATTAAGATCTGACAGCAATGCATTGAGATGGTTTTTTTAAAATTGAACATAAGGGAAATAGCGTTATATGTTCAAAGTTAAAAAAATCTCACTGTATAAGTAACACTTGACCTATTTGGATTACAAAGGCAGTTCATTTTAAAATGTACCTATTTGGCTGCGAAATGCCGAAAGAAAAGGGTTAATGAACAAAAGCTTTTAATTTCAACAAACATTTAATTTGAATATGTCATCTTTTTCCGTCAAAAAAGCCTTCTAGATGATCTTTTCTGATAAACACCCCGAACCTGGGATATTTTGACAGTTACCAAATTTTCAGATTATCAGATTCCTTTTTCAATTTATTTTCTGTGGGAACTTAACAAATATCACACACGGGATTTTAAAACTTACTGGTGTTAAATCTATGCTTCTTGCTTCAAATGTTCTTGAGTACTCCTTATTTGAAAGTACCATATTAAGTGAAAGTTTCCATTAAAAAGCATAAGAAGAGAGGATTAAACGTTTAGATTGTTAATATTGATACTCGCAGTAATTGATTAGATACTTCAGCGCCTATAGTTGGTAATAGGCAGCTGATTAAACATTGTCGAGCACCACAATACACCCACGAGTAGCAGGTAGCAGTACTTTTTTTTAACGAAGCACAGTCTATTGAATCCTTTCTATCCTATATTTATTTGTTTTTTATATTGAAAGGAATTGTGATTTTATGTCAAGAGAGTAGATGTTACCGATGATAGTATGCTATATTATAAAGACTTATGTGTTTGGTTTATGATGTCAAAAGCCATAATTCTTCCCAAATGACATATCCTGAAGATTCACATTCTCTAGAACTAGGTTAATCGAATCTAAATTATTACTGAAATCAACTTTTTAACACCATTTTAATATCTAACTAATCATTAGGTGCCAGTGATGATATTAATATAATAACTTACTACACTTCTTGACTCCTTCCTAGAACATTGGTGCTTGCATATTATGAGGTACCTACTTAAAAGCAGGTTTTAGTTTATGGCTAAGAAGCAACATTAATAACGTGATAATGATACGATAGGCATACCTAGGAAGAGAACTGTAATTGATAGGGCACTGGCATCTAGTAATTACCCAAGAGTTATTAATTTTTTTGTAAAGTCCAAGTGAATTAAGTAATTAAGGCAAGTAGCAAGTCGTTCAATGGAAGAAGTAGAGATCAGTTGTGTTAAAAAGTAACTGGTTATTGGTTAAGTTTTCGTGTCTTTTATTAAGTGTTCTTAAAATAGTGATTACCGTAATAACAAACATTTATTTGATCTTAAGTGAGCTTTTTCTTTGACTCCCTATTTAATTTTCCCTATTTTTCGTGTTACTGTTTTTATTTACTATTTAGAACTAATTACTAATAACTTATCAAACTGACAGTGTTACTAGTGCTTTCACGGATATCATAAGAAAAGAAATTGTTAATTACAAAAAGATTCCACCCTCACCTTCACGAATGTTAAGTTGTATTGTGATTTTTGTTGCGAGTTTGTATTTATCCATTTTCAAATCACCGACACACAATTATAATATGAGCTTCTTCTTATTTGTTCTTAATTTTTTTATTAACTTGCACGAATGAATCTGCACGAATGTGTGTTCGAGCAGTCAACGCAACTCTTTTTCCTTACTCGAAAGATGTTGTAATTACGCCTTACAATACACCGCTTTGTTCCGATTTAATCTCAAACTCAAATATCTCTTAAAAAACCTAAATCCAACTTTAGAAATAAACAATATGTTTCTAGCTCTATTAATGTACTGTTCTATTATTCCAAAGTTAATTTCCTACAAAAACAGATATGTACCGATTTACACAACATTATTCAAAGTAATGCCTCTTATTTCTGGACGACTCATAAGGCCATACACAATATAATCAATATTTTTTATAATATGCAAAAAACCCAAGAAACGGAATAGAACAAAATAATTTGATAAATACCGAAACGTTTTCGGATTTTTTTAACCAACTAACAACCAGCTATTTTTCTTTTCCTTTTTCCTGTGATATACAGTGAGATTTTTTTAACTTTGAACATATAACGCTATTTCCCCTATGTTCAATTTTAAAAAAACCATCTCAATGCATTGCTGTCAGATCTTAATTTCTAGGTTCAGATATCTGTACAGGTAACTTTAACAGCTCGAAAACTTCAAACTTTATTTTTTATAACGCTGCTTTTAGTAAACTTTTTGCTGAATATTTTTCATAGACTTTAGATAACGTATTCTAAACAGGAAAAAATAGAATTGTTTAATCTTTACAAAAAAGAAAATAGCTTTAGGAGAGTGCGTGATTTATTTGCAACTAGTCATCCAGACAGTCCCATTCCTTCTATTGGAACGATACATAATATCGTCAAGATGTTTAATTCAGAAGGATGTGTAGTTAACTCTCATAGGAAAAGGAGCAAACGACCACATGTTCTTACAGAGGAATTAAAACTGGAAATTTTATGTTTTATGGAAGAAAATCCTGGATCCACCTTAAAACAAGTGGCTGATTATTTCCAATTCCAAAATTTTCTGTGTGAAGGACCCTAAAAGAATTCAAGTTCAAATTCTACAAATACTCTACTCATCAAGTGCTCTTTGACGACGACAAAGAGAGACGAGCAGATTTCTGTGAAAGATTTCTAAATTTACTCCATAGGAATGGCAACATTTTGCGAAAAATTGTATTTACAGATGAAGCATCTTTTTCATTAAATGGTTGTGTAAATTTCCAACATTATAGGTAAAGAACTTTTATAGAAATCGCCTGTTTTTAGATACTGGTCTCAAACAAATCAGCATTTACAAAATTTAACTCACTCCCAATATAATGCAAGAGTCAGCGTGTGGATAGGCATAATTGGAGATACACTTATAGGACCATTCTTTATTGAAGGGACTTTAAATTCGCTTAAATTTTTAAACCTGCTCCGTGACCAAATTATGCCAGAAATTGAAAATTTGAATATTGAAAACACGTGTTTTCAAATGGATGACGCTCCTGCTCATTCCACGAACGAAGTTAGAAATTTCCTCAATCAAGAATTTCCTGACAGGTGGATAGGAAGGTTTGGGTCTATTTCATGGCCACCAAGGTCCCGTGACCTCTCCCCAAACGACTTCTTTTTATGGGGCTATCTAATCGATCTAAAGTCGAAAATTTATAACAATATTGAAATTGAGAATGTGGACGTTTTAAAACAACGTATCCGAACAGCCTGCAACGAATCTAATCAAAATTGCTTAAGAAACACAGTTCGTGCCTTTCAAGATTGACTTGCATATTGTTTAGAACGCGAAGGGGGAAATTTTGAGAATTTGTTATGAACTTTTAATTTTCTAGTGTTTTTAGTAAATGTTTTCTTGTTATAAAAATGTTATTTAATTGGTTGATATCATTGGCGGATTAGGACAAAGCAGCAAATTACACAACTATCTCTGTGCCTGTGCCTCTCTGCTTTGGCAGAGAGATAGTTTTGTAATTTGCTGCCTTGTCCCAATCCGACAACCATATCAACCAATTATTTTTCTAGGACTCTATACCTTTTTATCAATTTTATTTAATGTTTAAAAGAGATGTCTAAATTGAAATAATTAACGAAATATATTTGGAGGCTTTTTTGACGTTTTACCTTTACCTAAACATCAACGTCTGACACCAATGCTTTGAGATGATTTTTTTTAAATTGAACATAGGGAAAATTGCTTGTATGTTCAGAGATAAAAAAACCTCACTGTATATATTATTTTTTCCACCACTCCTCTTAAAAACAAAACAATGAACCATCTGCAAACCTTACGAACACCGGGTCTTAAAGCTGCCAATAAGGTACATTGACGTTATAACTAGAAGATTTTAAAAGTGATTCTTAGACTGCGTAAATAATGTAAAAAATAAACCCCCAGCCACAGCGGGGTGCTGTTTAAATACCCTTAAGCGTCACAAACAGCTTTTAATCCGAAAGTACATTATGAGTCTACAGGAAAACTGTTTTTAACAGTTAGGGGCCTCTCTGAGAATTCACGTATTCTTTATACAAACAAGAAAACAAAGAATCCTAATTGTTGAACCCTAATTGATAATCTTAATAATAAGACTAGGTTTTTGATCTTAAATGTAACAAAAAATCTATTTTCAATCCTAAAAGAACTCCTTTCTAAACTTCTTTTAATAATGTGTGTACTCGCCCAAACCATTAAATTAAGTATTTCCTAGTTAAACTGCCTTCAAGCACTTTAACTACCTACTTAAAGATTTCGTCGTATTTCTATTCGCTTCTATGCACTAAAGTATATATTTTATTGCCTCCCATATTATAATTTGGAACAATCTTGCTGAAGGCCAATTTTCCCATCAGTACCCATTCAAGTTTACTTTAGGCTAAGCCTGGTAATGACCCGTTGTTGTGGCCTCGCCCCAATATGAATACTCTTTATTCCTTAACCAAGGGATTATAAAGACCTAGCAAAACGCCAAGGGATGCCTAAACTAGGGCTTACTTATATGATCTTTAACCCTTGTCACTTTTGATCCCTTTCCTTTATTCAGTTATTATCAGTAAATAACTGAGTGAAGATTTCACCTAATCTTAGCTCCGCCAATGTTATTTTGCCATTAAAATGTTTACACTTTTACTATTCTTCTTTTTCTAGAATGCAACAGCAGCAATTAGCAGCACAACTCGCCCATCATGGTGGCGATCGAAGAGCAGCGCTGAGCCCAGCACCCTGTTCAGACAGTGACTCTGATATCTCGTTGGGTGCTCATTCTCCCGTTGGATCGCCGGGACCCTTGAGGTTGGGCCCTTCGAGCCCTAATCCCATAACATCCTTCAGGTTTGGGCCCCATTCGCCTGGTCCCATGCCTGCTCAGTTCCGGTTCGGAGGTAGTCACACGTCACCAAATTATAGGTAAGTGGTGTAATTTAAAGTAAGCATTTTTTTGGGTCCACGTGGTACCCAGCTAAATGCTCTTTGCTATTTTGTTGCTATAATTATTTTATATTAAAATTATATGTGTTACGTTTCTGTCATTAATTAATTAGTAGGTGTTAATGATTTAATCACTTCCAAATACAAGTAAAGCAATATTTATTTTAATGAAATATTATAAACTTGTAATTCAAAGTTTTTTGATTAGATTTTGTGACTACACTTGGTAATGTTTATGTAGTCCAAATGCTTCGTTACTGATATACAGGGTGTCGACATTATACACCTTAAATACTCCGCCACTAGTAATATTAAAAAATCGTTTTTTCTTGTATAATATGCACTTTCCATAGGTATTCGTCATTCAATTATTTTTGTCATCTCGTTACCTTTGAAATCTTCTTTTTTTACCTCCTTTCTTCATCACATGTTGAGAAGATACGATAACAATGCCAAAGTCATATTTGCAACGCCTACTACTTGATGACAATACAAAGTGAATTGTTTATATACGCATCTTCAGAATGTCATAAACTATAAACAAACAATTGTGTTCCAATTATCTTTACTAATTATTTAAAAATAAATTAGCTTATTTTTACCTTACTAAACCATTATTCAGTTGCATAATAGCTATTTATGTAACCAGTTACGAAAAGTCCGATTTTGTGTAACAAATGAATGTTTGCGGGACGAGCGCAGCGAGTTTCCGCAATTTGAATGAGATACACAAAAAAGGGTTTTCGTTACGTGTGTCATACAAGTTTTTTTCTAATTTTGACTACAAATACCTATTTAGAGAGAGAGTTATTATTATTAAACTTCAATATTTACTTTTAAATCACTTTGTATCTACTTAATACCGTAGAACTGTAGCAACGGTGTGTCACAACCGAAACCTGCAACTGGTGATGAAACAAACTTTTCATCACCAGTTACCAAAGATTTTACTTTTCGTAACTAGTTACGAAACTGTCATCAGTATTGAAAAGTGCCACTTTATAGTCAAAATAAAAAAAAATACTTTTTGTTGTTTGACTCGAAAACGGTGAGTTCTGGGAAAAAATGTTATGAGGGTACTTTTCTTTAGAATCGAACAGCCATTTCACAAAGATAAATATACAATAATACTCAATGGCGTTTCGTTAATCACGGCACTGGCAAGACTACAAAAACCTTTTTTCTGTAGCTATCAATATCTGCCAAGGTTCACTGCAATATTGCAAATGATTTTGAAAAAAAAATATGTTTACGTGGTTTTTCAACGAAACTTTAACAGCCTGTTAAATCCGTATTAAAGCATATTCGTATCCATATCCGTATTAAAGCATATTTTAACTATATAGTTGCTCTAGTAAAGTAGCTATATTTTTCGATGAAGATTTCATTATAGACCTTATCTAGGTTTATTTTCGGGATACAGTGTATAGGCAAAACTGAGTTTAATCGAAACGAATTTTTACTGCCCCTGGTGTATTGTTCACATTGCTGAACCTGGTACACGAAGTCAAATTATTATTGCGACGTCGATCTTATTTTGCTTTAGATAAAAACACGTGGGCGTCTTAAAAAACATGTTATAGCACTTGGTTAAATAAGTAATAAGAGAATATTTATTTTTATTAAATTTTGATTAATTATATAATATAAATAATCAAAACAGCTCTACAAAAAGCTTAAATTTTAGTAACTATGTGTGTTTTCAATTGTTGTACTAGATGTTTTGAGTAACTGAACCATCCAAATGCTACTCTTTGAATTAATCATTATCAATAAAATTTACTTCTTTGTCAAGATTAGAAAATAATGCTCTTTTGGGCGCCTAGAGACTAAGTCCTAGGAAGGTGTTTCGTCCATATTCTTCCATCTTCCAAAAGCTCTTCATCTATTTCCAGAAGAATACTCTTCCAGAAAAATCCCACCTTTACTTTCTTTAGGGAAGTGCAAATTTAATATCGATTTGTTTGAATCAGTTTAGGTTACTGGGGCTCGTACACTGATGGATTTGTTTTCTGATTTCTTGTATCTTCAGTTACGTTAAGCTTTAGTCTTTTCTCTGTTTTATTTTTAAGAACTCTTTGACACTTGCTTTCTTTTTTATTAAAATCAGATATCTGTTGTCTTTTGTGAAATTATCGTCGGTTTTTTGTAATCGATTACTCACGATTAGCGTCAAAGTTTATAAAAAATTTCGTGGTTAATCCACTTCAACAATTCTTCACTACTTTTTTAACAATTAACGCTGCCGATGGCTTAGATCCGAAATCGCTTCGTCTAAAATTACAACATCTGTGTCTTATAAGTATAATAAATATAAGATTTCTTGTTCTTTATGTTTACTCCATGTATATTTTCCTAGCATATCTTTTCTTGTTTCCTTTTCCCAGCCTTTTTATTCATGGCTCCAGTATCTATTTTCGTGAATTACTAAATTCATGTTTTTTCCTTTCTAGAATATCTAAACAGAGTTTTGTTAAGTTCCAACCTTTTTGTACATTTTTTCTTTTTGCTGTTTCGTAGTTAACACTTTTTAATGTCGTGCTAACAATTTTGTTTCATTTTATTTGGGCTCAAAAAGTACATTTTAATTCTTTTAAGCAGGAACACCAAAACCAATTTTCTTTCTTGATAAGTTCGTCATTTTTAGTTTTCCGTTCTTTTTCTATTGCAGTCTTATTCTTTTCTTATTTCACGTGCTCCAATAAAAGGAGAATAACCCTCCTTCTTTATCTTTGTTTTCCATTTTCCTTACATATTTAGATAGATGTGTCATTTTTGAGATGAAATTAAGTTATTTTATTTCTTTTTCTGGTTATTATTCTACTAGCAATGTTTTTGAATTGAATTCTTGATTTACTATTTTTACACCTTATATTTCTTAAAAACTCTCCTTTCGAGACTTTGCTGTTTTTTTTTCCTACTCATTTACTTTTCTTACTTTTTTTAGTTTTCTTCAAACGAGACTTGACAACCACCCTCACAATTTAGATAAACTTTTAGAACTACTTTCGTCATCTAAAGATTTTTTTATTTTTTTTTCTAATTTGATTGACCTTTTTTTATTTCTCTTTGTAAGGTACTTTTTTGTCGAGCGTTCTTTTTATTTCATAGCGTGAACTTATTAATTTTCTTCAAACATTTACAGGGTGGAAACTTTCAAGGTCATCATTGGGACCTTGGAAATAGTTACAGGGTTAGTTGAATGGAGAAAAAGTTGCACCATTTAGTGCCCATTCAGAATGTATCTTGATATCCAAGTTATCTGCAGGGGTTGTCGAATTATTGCAAAATTACTAGAATCTTGCATTTTATTTTTTTGTAAATATGTCATTAACCGGTGACATTAGAACAAAATGCTCATTTGACATTAGGGAGATAATTTTAGAAAATTATTTCTAGGTTCTAGAAAGCACCACTTTTGTTTTTCTTATGGCCGCTTATGGTTTTTTTTTATGGGTCGCTTATGGTTTTTTTATAAGGGTTTGGCATTCTAAATCTTCTGTTAACGTAACTTTGTTCCGTTTTGGTTCCTGTCGATAAATATTTTTCTCTAACCTCTCCTGTTTTTCTTTCCGGAACATTTTTCGATACCTTTGAATTGTTTGTTCTAAACAGACTTCCTTGGCACATCAACTGTTTTTCCCCAATATTTTCTTAACTGAACATTTGCATTCAAATTGATTTAATGAATCAATGAATGCTTTATTGTCCAAAGATATCTACAATCTTATTGACAAAGCTAAAGTAAGTAACATAATAATATACAAGTACACAATACATGCTGATGCTGAGGACCATAATATATAGCATGACAAGATTAAAATTATACAATATTATAAGAATAAAATAAAATAAAACTACGAATATTATGTTCTTTCTAAAAGCAATATTGAAGTCAATAATAACATAGAGAGAAGAAAAACAATCAGTCAAAACACACTCACATTTGACACAAAGCAAAATAAGCCGTTTTGGAAATACTACTGTGAAGCTCGTAACTAATCACCCTCAGTGCATTACAACCGAAGGCCAACTTCCGACTCAGAAGACAGAAGTTCAGACCAGCTACTTCAGACCACTGTCTACCCATAGACCAAGGTATCTGCTCTGGTGGAATCCAGTTACACCACTGTATCCAATTCTGACATCGCCCAGTTCACATCCGAAGAACATAACTCCCGTCTTTCCAATGTTCAACGACAATAAGTTTGCGACGCATCACTCCTTCACAGCCGCCAGATCCCTTGACGTGGTTCTTTCCAGCTGAGATCCATCCGCCCCATGCCACAAAATAGTGGCGTCATCGTCAAAAAGAGTGAAGAATCCCGAGATTGTTAGGTTCGTTAAATTCATTGATGTAGAGTAAAATTGGTCCCAACACAGTAGGGGCACGTCTCTGCTTGTCCCGCGCTCACTGGATTTAGTTCCGCCGAAGTAAACCCTCTGACTTGTCCCCCCCCAAGTAGCTCGCAAACCAAACCAAAGCATCGCTCCTGAATCCATATCTTTCCAGCTTCGACAGCAAAATGTCGTGCCTAACGTTGTCGAAGGCCTCCGACAGGTCGCAAAAGACACTTTATCCCCTCATTCATCCTCAAATACAAGTTCTCCCGGAATGCAAACATTGCATCGTTAGTACCCCTAGACCGACCAAAAACCAAACTGACTACTTGATAAGATATTGTTTCTATCGATAAGTGATATCATTCTTCTCTTCGCCAAGTTCTCAATCAACTTAGAAAAAGTAAGAAGCAGAGAAATGCTACGACAACTTTTGGGGGACTCGCGATCTCCACCTTTAAAAAGTGGGATAGCAACAGCTGACTCAGATTCAAAGCAGCTACTGGAAGTCTTTTAAATAGCTGGAGAGAGACGCCATCGTCACCAGAAGCGCGTAAGTTCCTTATTTCTGAAATTATTTCTCTAATCTGTCCATCGTTGGTCAGGCTGGAGAGAAGAAAAGAAGAACGGAAAAAAGACTTCGCGACCTGAACATGACGCAGGTATATACATTTAAATGAGCGGGGTCGGCATTTGTAACCTTCATACCCCCAGCAACAGTACAATAGAACTCATTCAGCACCCCAGGTTCAATAGATGCCGTCTCAGGGATACAAGAAACAGTCCTGGCTCTAAGCTCGTTCATGTTACGCCAAGTTTCTCTCGTACGATCAGAAGCCTCCTCATACACTCGAGCCATTCTTCCCCCCTCCGTGTCATATTCACCATTCAACATAAAACAACATAAAACCGCCTGATGGTCTGACAAACCTCAGCCAACAACATAGCATTAGCAATCCTAATACTTATTGCAACACACATAATCCAGCAGGGTACTGGAAGTCGAGGTAACCCTTGTGGGTTCCTTAACAATCATAACAAATATCACAGGAAATAAGTATATTGTTCAAAGCTGTCGTATCAGTAGCTTGGAATTTGCATTAAATGCAACTCCAAGCTTTTTTTTTATTGCATTAATTGCAAGTCTGCATTAATTGCAAAAAAAACAGTTCAGGTTAGAGAAAAATATATATAGAAAGGAACCAAGGATGAAACAAAGGTAAGGTAGCAGATATACATATACAGGGTGATTCAAAATTCAGTACAAAGATTTTAAGGGCATATTTGTGGGGTCAAAATAAGACGTTTTTTTCCTATAAACATGGGTCCTAAAATGAACCCCCTCCCCCCTACGGGCGCTGAAAGTTGGGAAAGGATAAAAAGTTTTTTTTTAATTGTGGCCATATTTATTCACGAAAATTCTTGAAAATTAACAATTTGACAACATAAATAAAGAACAACAGTTGCCATATCTACGAAATCCCAGCCTCCTATGTTTTTCCTTATTATGATGTTGATACTGCAGCCGTTCAGTCAAAGGAGTTTTTCTCGAAAACGATTAGCTTAATCAAAAATCTTCAAGAAATCAAAACTACAGATATTTGTTTGGCCTACTGGATAGTGACGATGAATTTGACAAAACTCCCGGGAAACATAAAATATTTGTCATCATAATGACAGTAAGTCCTAAAAAACTGCGAATATTTAAAATTTTGCCATTTCTGAGAAATGGAATGAAAAAATCTCGTTGAGAAACGAGAAAATGTACAAATTTTCAAGAATTTTCATGAATAAATATGGCCACAATTAAAAAAAAATATTTTTCCTTTCCCAACTTTCAGCGCCCGTAGGGGGGGGGTTCATTATAGGATCCATGTTTATAGGAAAAAAAAAACGTCTTATTTTGACCTCACAAATATGCCCTTAAAATCTTTGTACTGAATTTTGAATCCACCTGTATAAGGAATAGCTAAGAGCAACAACATATATAAATATCAGGCATAAAAAATAACAAGAATAATAATAATAGTAATTAATTCTAGGTAATAGTTAATTCTAGGTAGACTGAGGGAAAAGACAACAGAAGAAAAAAGGCGAATAAGATGAGATTTGATTGGAAAGATGCCCTTAATAAAGATAATGTTCAATTTAAGATCTATTAAAACGGAAAGAGACAAATAGTTTTAAAATTTGAGATTTCTTAAAGAAATCAATTGTTTAAAAAAAGTCTAAAAACTTAGTTAATTCTACACGAGAAATTAAGGAAAACCTAAAGGAAGTGTGAAACGAGACAGAATACTGCTATTAAAATTGTTTAGAAGGAAAATCAGCTCTTAGCGCTCATGTCCACTTACTTCCCACCCGCAAGAAACACCAAAAATGCAAGCTTGTAATGACTAAAAGTTATGGAAAAAAGAAAATCTTAAAACATGTACTCTATTGGAATAGGTGATGTTAAAATACCCTAAAATATAGCAAACGTGGAAAAACTTAAAATCTGCATAATAATAAGGTCACATTAATAGAATAGGAGGTAGGAAAAGTTAACTGGTTTAGTTTAAACAAAAAAAATAGCCTATAAGGAAAATGAGGATACTAGATATTTAAATACAGAAATGAGAAAAAAAATCAAAAATCAATAAATAAAGGAGCAAAGCGTTTACCATTGAGCCGTTAACAATAACGAATTCGCTGAACGAAATTTTCCACTGTATGTAGAAGAGTGTTTTCAGGAATGTTATTAATTTCATGCACTATCCTTTTCCTTTTGACATGACCCCACAAAAAAAATCCAGCGGCGTCATATCGGGAGACCTCGCTGGCCATTCAATGTTCCCCTGCGCCTTATCCATCGGCCAGGAAAGGTTTGATTGAGATATCCCAGTACCCCAATTCCAAAATGAGGGAGTGCCCCATCTTGCTGAAACCAGATTTCTTCCGCTGGTAAATTTGGATCGTTACTGTTCGGAAATAATCGCCTAACGTCTGGAAAAATTGATTTTTGTAAAAGTGCCAAATATCGAGCAGAGTTTAAATTTCCGTTTATAAAATATGATCCTACGATATGTCCACCACACCAAACGCTCACTTGTTGTGGTCGTTCAACGGGTGTGAACTTGTTCCAACCAATGTGGGTTTTCGCCTTCGGCTTTCGGCACTTTCGGCGCAAGTTCTTCATAATAACTTCATAGAATTCGATTCTGCGATCAAAATCTTTATTCAGTTCTTGCAATAAATACATTTAATACGGGCGAAATTTTTCCCGCTTTGCAATTTTGTCAATTGAATGTCGACTCATATTGTGATTTAAATCCAATTGTTGTGTCGAATTTGTGGATTCCCAACCACATCCAAGGGTCTATTCAATATTAGGTATTACGGATTTTCGATCTTTTTTGAAATTCAGAAGAAAGACGCCATCAAATTAAGTAGTTTTATGGAAAAAAATTTGCGGATGAACCATATTGTTCTAGAAAAAAAAGTTAATATACTATAATAGAAGATGACGTGAATTATAATACCTAATTATGTGGGCTTTAAATAACCATTTTTCTTCAAAAAAAAAGTGCATATGATAGATCAAACTTACCTCTTTCATATTATGTACGGATACCTAAATATTTTTTTTGTAAAACGAAACAAAAAATTTAAAATGAAAGTGGTGAAACATGCCATTTTCGAATTCGCGATAATTACGAAATGCAAAAAAGTTTTCTAGAACAAACGAATAAGCAGCGTTGCCAAATGTTAAGGAAAAAAAAGAAAAATAAAGAAACAACTCCACAATTCCAAACTGCCCTATTTGATCAAATAGGCGAACCTGCAGCGCTACAAGCTACAAGTTTACTTCAGTTATGCCGACATTCAGATTGTATTTGCTAATACGATAAAAAGGCAATAATGTACCTGAACTGACTTAAACAAAACTGAACTAACCTGAACCAACAAAAACTAACCTGAACTAATCAGACCTAACATGAGTTAACCTGAACTAAGTAGAGCTAATCAAAAATTAACATAAATCAAAACTGAACTAACCTAAACTAACCTGATATAATCAAAACTAACCTAATAAGGTTACTACTCCCCCTAAAACCAGCTACCCCCCCCCCCCCCTAAAGGGCCGCTGCAACAAAAAGCAAAGGCAGCCCTAACGGGCCGCTGCAATAAGAAGAAAATGCGGCCCTAAGGGCCGCCTTTAAAGACAAGTACAACTGGACTGACCAAACTAAAAAAAAAACATAACTAAACTAACCTAACCAAAACAAAGACAGAACTGAACTAACCAAAGGCAAAGTAAAACTAAACTAACCTAACCAACAGGTCCAAAGACGCCCCTCAGTTAAACCTCTCCTTTAGAACAGGTTTAACTAAACCAAAGGAAAAACAGAACTTGTGACGTATTTTAAAAAGAATAAAAGTTAGCAAAGTCACATACTATGCGAACGACAGCTTTGGGTAGGTGGAAAGGTAGGTCATGGTTCAAAATGACATAAAAAGGGTTGAAGCTTAGTATAATTAGATAAGCTAGACATGTTAATTGGGCGCCACTCAATTTAAGTTACAGATATAGTTATAATATTAAAATTGAGAAAATTATCATAGAAACTAATTGATGTTCATAATGTTTAGGTGATCAAACCAAAGTCAAACCAAGACGAATTATTAAAATTAGGCACATTTATTTATTATGGTATTAGTTCTTACCTAAGGTTAGTGCAGGTACACTTGGTTTATTAAATCTACTCGTACCAGTTGAATTACTCGACCAGTTTGTAGGGCTTTCTTGCTAGTTGAGGTAGAAGATCATGTGTTTAAGCTGAACGGTTTAAAACCTAAGAACCATCACCGTCACCAACGGCTCCATCTTCAGCAAAAGGGGCTCGAGACCCAGAAGGTTTAAGACCTAAGAGCCATCAGCGTCACTAACGGCTCCATTTTCGGCACACGTGCAAGATGAAAGGTAGGCACTTGGAAGATCCAAAAAAAAAGGAGGTGTTAAGTCTTAATATTCAAACTCTGGACCTAATAATTGAACAAAGAAAAGCTTAGATAAGTTTAAATTAATTAAAGGAAGTCTTACCCCAAAATATGAGAGTACTTTACAATAGCCACATGGCTAAGCTGTAGCCGTTTAGGGACAGGCTGACGTCCGATGTGCCCTCGACAGTGGTCAAGATGGAAAAGGGACCATCAACTGTTTTTACCTTTACCAACTGGGCTTAAAATTGGTCAAAAAAACGGAAATTAAAATGTCACAAGTGCGAAATAAAGAGAAGGAGAAAATGAACCGCGAAATATGAAAATTCTGCGATTGTTTCTAAATAAAAGATAAATTTAGGGAAAGTATTAGAAGAGCACATGAAGAAAATAAGGGAATCTAAGTAAAAATATTGGTGAAATTTGGCAATGCTGTACAGACAACAAAATAATTAATCAACCCATAGACACATGTCAATGTCCAAAAGAAGTCAACTTTCAAGGGATTTCTAACCATAGACCTGGAAGTAGAAGAATCGCAGAGAGACGATAATCAAGGTGAACAAACATGGCGGCCAAGGTAGTCATATTTCTTTGGAAATAAAATGGTATTTTTTAGGTTATTTATGAAAGAATGAAAGGAAAGCCACTAGGTTTTCTTTCTGAAAAAGAAAACGCTACAAACTAAACTAACCTGACCTAACCAAAGGCAAAGTAAAACTGAACTAACGTAACTAACACCAGGAAAAACCTAACCAAAGGAAAATATAACTGAACTAACTTTAACCAACTTAACCAAAACTAAAGTAAAACTGAAGTAGATTTTTACTTCGCCTTTGCATAACTACCGAACTAACCTTCTTCCGAAAAGACCTAATTTCTGGATATTGAGAGAGGAACTGGCAACCTAGCTGCTCTAATAGGTGACAGCGACAGCTAATGCGAAGTAAATAAATTGAACTAAATAAACCGTTCAACTTTTTTGGTATTATTTATTATTTTTCACTACAAATATGAATATTCCGCATTTTTTTTTGCTTTAAACTACTAAATTTAAAAAAACCTTGAAATTCCGTAATACCTAATACTGACCAGCACCCGCATCCAATATTACATTCAAAGAATTTTCATCATTTGTGACGGCTACGGGTCTTCCAGTTCTAGGCCTATTCTTGACACCGCCAATTTTGTGAAAACGATGCAAAGTTTTCTAAACTGTGGATATGGAGATTGATTCCCGTTCAGAATGCAACTCATTGAACATAGTCACCACTTGAGCAAAGCTTTTGAACTAAAATTTTGATACGTTTGGTTTCACTTAAACTTGATATTTTGCACAAAAAAAACTGTTGACACTAAATTAATGTTTGACATTCTTTGGCATGATAACATTTTAAAACAAGAAAACAATGCTGCGCTTCTAAGGTCGTTGATGAACTACCTACAGAATTTTGCTAATTAAACCTGATGATTCAAAAATCTAATGGAGATAATTTCGGAATTAGGAACATAAAATGAGCTTGTGGTTTTCAGTTATGAAATAAATTTCAGAACATTATGCTTCCTGCAAATTGGGCTTAAAATTGAGAGAAATATTTAAATATCGATTATTATAGAGTGCGTTGTATTAAAAAAAAAGTAAATTTTTAGATATCACTGCCTGAAAAACTCTAAAACTTTTTTCCATACGTTGTGTATTTTTCCAGATAATCGACCGTTTCCAGACTTATCAGCGATCCTATATATTAAGTTCTCTGAAAGGCCTGTGAATGTAAAAACCGACGACAAGTTTATAGAAAAAATACATTTAGAACGTATTTTTCGTTTTCTCATTATAATAAATGTAATAAAGTGCGCAACTTAGAACTATAACGACAAAACCTTATTCCCCCCAAATCACTTAAATACCAATAAATGAAAATCCCCATTCCAGACTCGACCGGCAGTCGCCCACACCTCCAAATTTCCGGCTGGATCGGACAAACTCCAAGCTGGATTCCGAATCGCCCCCGATGACCGTCGACTCTGGATCGTCCAACTACGCCGATGCCATAAATTTGAGGCTGTCGGCCAACGAGAGCCCGATCGATGTCGATTCAAACAACGACTACGGCTCGGAAGTCAGGGTGAGTGTTTTACGTAGGAAATTGGAAGGCATAATCCAGTCTGGATTCAATTTAATCATCTGCCAGCCAGAAGTCGATAATGGCTCATGGGAATTCTGTTGCGGAAAATCGAATAAAGGTCCGACAATTTTGAGACAATGCTTGTTGTTGCAGGATAATCACAACGGCAACAGTCCGGTCAGATTGGATAGGACGCCACCGCAAACCAACCTTGATCATTCGCCCCCGATGAATCTGAGCGGACTGAGGGGTCCTCCTCCCCTCTCCGAGGGGATGAAAATTGAGGCACCTCTTCCTCTGAGATTAAGTTCGGTAAGCCAATTATCCACACCTCAAGTTACCTCACCGTTGAGGGTTCAAATTAGTTCGCACTCTAATCGAATGATGGCTCCATCACCTCACACTCACTTGATCAACCATCATCCGGGGATTGTGAGGATAGCGTCTCAAAATACTCAAAGTAACGGTCCGGTGCTGCATAGGCCTTATTCTCCCCCCAGACTAACGTGATATCAAAGTTTTGGGTGGGAGGGCGCTGTGTGAACCGGTAGACTGTGGTCATTTATTTGTAGAAAGAACACATTTGGTGGTGTTTGGATATTTTCGGAAAACGTTGCCAATTCAAAACCCATAAATAGTACACTCAGCTCCTAAATGGTCGAAATTTTTCAAATTTACAGTGTTCATGTCAATCACCTTTTCTAAAACTTCACTTATACACAAACTATAAAAAATCTAATCAAAATCTTCTTAGTTATTTTCCCTCACTGTTATTTTCCTCAAGAGAAAGCAAATGGTAAAAACAAATATAGTTTATTAAAGAAGTGTAAGTGAGTTGTTGGAAAGTTTGAGTGTTAGTTGTCGCACTCTTTGGTTGACCCAACAAGACTTACCTGGATTTGAGTTTTCTCTTACCCACTTGGTTGTGAATTTCAGTGACATTGTGCACATATTTCTTTTTTCAACGGTGGCCTTTAGTTGGGTGTCACTCTCTATCTAAGATGTTAGGTGGAGAGTTCTAGAGCCCTTGTGAGTGGCATGCATCGCCTATCCCAGGTTGAGGTACCCCTACTCTGCTTGGTCTCAGACCCTTCAGTTTGAGATTTAGTGGTAGTGACATCAGTCGAAACACTTGGTAAATTTAATTTGGTGACCATCAGGTACATATGGTTTTGATATGTATCTTTTAGTTTTGAATGATTCCTATAAATCACTGTCTATTGTTGATTTTTTTTGACTTGTCATTGTCTATTTTGTATTTCATTCAATCATCGTCTATTTTGTATTTACTCTCCCTTTAGCTCTAGTAGGAATCAATTTGAGTCTCTGGCGATTTCTTGGGGGTGAGCAATTTAGTTTCTGAAAGTTGTTGAGAGTAGTACCCGAGGTTGCTCCATGCTGACAGTACAATACGCAATGCCAGTTATGTGTGCTTTGAAGTCAATTTAAAAGTTTTATGCTACAATCTTTTCCAACAGACTCTTAGGCTGCAATGCTTCTGCTGGATGCTGCTTGAGTCGCTGGATAGAATATTTGACAACCAGTATTTATTTTTTCTTTTTGTTACTCCCAATTTAAATGACTTCTTTCGAAGTTTTCCTCCTTTCCAAGGAGAGGAGTTTGTCACTGTCGTTTTTTGCTAATAGTATCATTTCCTCCTCCGTTTTAATTAGCGTACATTAACTGTGTTGCGTAGCACTTTATCAAATTTATGCCTCAAACAACAGAAATACTCACTTTTACTTCCACTCTTGTAACAAATCAGTTTTTGCTCCATTTATTCTTGCTGTCCATTCACTGAAAGAACTCCCTTGTAACTGCCCACTGTAACTTGATTTGTGTTCGATTTTTATAAAACCCTTATTTTCTTGCCGTAAGTAGTGCATGGGTCTTATCTTGACTCTTAGTGTACTTACCATGTAATATTTGCAGTTGCGCGGATGTGTGTAAGGGCTTAAGTGGTGTTTTTACCATTTTCGTTCAGGTTTTGTTCACATTGACATTTGTTATTTAGGTGCCAAGCTATGTCTTGTTGTGACGTCATCGTTTCTACAACGAGCGACGGCTTTAATAATTGGTTTATTCGAAGTTGAATGGCTAAATCTTTAATTTCTTAATTCCTTTTTCTCCCCCTTGACCTGTTTTATATCAGGTTTATCGACTTGGTTCAGTCCCAATTTACGAGGTGTCTTTGCTAATTTTAGTTTCAGTAATTATGTATACTGTTCAGCGAGGGTTCAATATGACGTCACATTCATTATCTCATTTCATTAGAAAAAGGTCGCAAAAAAACAGGCGTATTATTAGTTCTTATTAATAATAAAACCACCAGCTAAAGTCAGTTTGACGCTTAATGTCAGAATGTCGTCAAAATTTAGAAATCCGAGTCCAGCTTTTGTAGTACTAAATATAGAAACGAACCAACCGCTTTTAAGGGATCATGTAGAAACAGTACACTGTGTGAAGAAAAACCGGAGAAAATTTCCAAGATAGTTGAGAAACAAGGAGTTACAATCGATGAAGCGGCGGAAGAAATTCCATCATCATACGTCCCGAAGGAACTATAAATTGTTGAAAAGAAGCCCCTGTTCCTGAACAACCACCTACTGGTTCACAAAAATATCTTTCCCTGGTGTCACCTAAAGGCTAGATCAGCTTCTGTGGAAATGAATAAAACATTAATCAAAATTAGCAGGTAGCTGAATCAACTAAAGAAAAAATGTGGAAGAACGGTGCTGCGACAGAGATAAAAGCAAAACTATGTGTCTTAAAAAAATTGCCTATACTTAGTTAGATTATGTACTCAATTTTTCTCAATTTTTTTTTATTTATGTTGCATGTTTTATTATCACATGTTGCATTAATTAAATTGTAAGAAAAATTTCAAGAATTGAATATACAATAAAACAGTTTTTTTATCAAATGAATAAATTCATGCGGACACGTATTGAACTATTCCGCAGAAAAGGGTGCATTCGAACGAAAAAATATGTTTGGCGACCCGACGACAAGTGTTTCTGCTTATTGGTTTTACAACGCAAGTTGTGAGCACTACTAGGTATAGTAAGCACATAAAAATACTCGAATATCTTGGGCCAATTTTGTCCATATCTTATGATCTACATCCATGGCCGGGTGAATCATAGCAGGTCCCTATGGTAAAGCTGCTGCGGATATTCCTTCTGAATTAATACCCGAAATGGGAAAACTTTTGAATGTTTGCACAAAAAGCTAAACTGTTACCTGCCCCGTGTCAACTTGAAATTTTGTTTAACTGACATTTTATCAGAGACAGACGTGTTTTTTTGTATGACGTCACAATTTATGACGTAATATTGAACCCTCGCTGAACAGAGTATATGTATCTTTGACTCCGTTGAAAAACTGAGGAAGAATGCGTTGTTAATTTTGTTTGACTATGTGACATGTGATTTCCTCTCTATTCTTGCCTTGTGGAACCGGAATGACGTGCTTTATGCTTTTTTTTGTATAACAAGATTGAGCTTCCTAAAATCTATACATATTGTCACACAAACAAATTGTTAAAATCAGACTAAAATAAAAAACATTATGGGGCTGCTTCGCTTTTAAATGAGCTGCACTGTTTGTAAAGTTTTTCAAATTGTCATTAAAAACATTTTTAAAGAGTTCTTCGTGGTCACATTATTAATAAAATTTTTCTTTGGAACTTCTATCATTTATAGTTTTCGTTTTTTTGGTCTTTTTTTTTAAGTTTACAACGTGCTCATTAAGTTTACACTGAACCAAAATTTTGGTTTTGAAAGGAACATTAAATAATTGAATAATTTTATCGGTAGAAAAGCAGACATAAACCAAATATTAATCAAATTCTAGGCTTTCTCCGTATTCAAAAAGACGCACATAGGGCATTTTCCGTTATTTAGGAGGTAAAAAATAAAGACAAAAACTATTGTTGCGAAGTTGAGAAATTTATTAAATTTATAATCCGGATGTGTTTTATATAATGTGTTCGTATGAAACCATGTATCTGCATGTAATTGTTGGTTGAATAATATAATTACTTCAATTGTCATCATTATTATCACTATTTTCTGAATCGAAGACATTGCCTTTATCACCTTTTGAAGCATGCCTTGGTAGACAAGCCTTTTTAAGTAATTGTAGGACTTTTTCCATCAATGGCCCTTTATTCGAGATATTGATGATATGTAGGGATCAGAAGATCATTGTATATGAGGGTAATTTTATTGGTAACATTGGTCGTCAAATTATTGAACACATCTTGTAATTTTACAATTTGTTTTGCTGTATGGTTGACAAGAGCTTGCAAATTTACCTCAGCGGATATGTCTGTGATCATAATCTGATTTTCACTTGGACACCATTTCTTTTTGGCCCCTAGGAGAATATTGTAATTTGGATAGCTATTGGCATGTTTTGCTCCTTTTTGCATCAAAACGTAATATTTTTTTGTACATCGCCCATCGATAAAGAGAGTAAGGGCTTCTTCTGGAGTGTACTTCATAGGGTTTAAAGTTGTAATAGTAATTGCCTTTTTGATCTTGGTGTCCCTCTGTGGTGAGTTTTCCGCCTTCCCTTTAACCATTCTAGATGCGTTTCTTCTTCCTGACGATTCAAGGCTTTTGCGAGCCGCAAATGTTAGCTCTACTGTAGAATAGTTTTCCAATAATGGCATAATTTTTTGTTTTTTCCATTGGTCGCCAAGATCTATTAAACTTTTCTTGGTCTATTTCTACCAGGGTTGAGTTTTAGTATACCCTCCAGAAGTTGAACAGATTTGCAATTTTTCCACAGTTTTGCAACAGAACTATTGAAAGTATTCACTTTTTCTTTTGCCAAGTGATATTTGACATCATCCTGGTACTCCTTTAAATTAATTCTGTTGAGAACAAAGTTCACAACAGAGGCATTTTTTTTCTCCAGCGAGCTATGTTGACACCAGACCGCAAACATATCATTTCTTTGAATAGACATGATGACTATAAAAAATTTTAGTTCTTGGCGCTTCTTGGCAGCCAAATTATCACTTAACAGTACCAATATTCTTGAAGGAAAAATTCCCAAACATCGTACTATACAGCGTTTTAAAATTTGATTTAATCCTAGACATTACATTACATTTACTTTTTTCGATACGTAAAAGCATCCCGAAATAGTGATATAATTAAACCGTAAATAGGTACTCACTTTAAGCTCTCTTATCACCCAAGCATAGTTTAAAAGTTACCGTGATAAAAACCTACAGTAATTGAACATCACTAAAGTAAAAGAAGCGCTAGCACTGAGTCAATTATTTGCTCCCATTTTCGATCTTGCCATGGCAACGATAGTAAAAATAAAACAATTGGTGTTCATAGTCACAGTTTGGCGGAGGATTTCCTTCAAGATAAGACCATAAGTTACATATAGAGCGACATATTATTTTATCATTTATTAATTCCTATAAGTATTAAAATGACCTCTGTGAGACATGGCAACTTCAATTTAATACACACCAAACCGCCTGCAACTATGCTTGCTTGAATATCTCCTTTGCTCCCTTCTATAGGATTTCAAATGCTTTGTGAGACATGTTTTAATATACTTTATGGAATCTTCTATGAGAAAGCAAGTACATAACAACCAAATAAACAAGTGAAGTTCTCAGTTGAAAGTAACCCGTCTAATTACCCGCTTTTCTTATATTATTTTTCATATTAACTCTTATATTCAAAATTCATAAACATTTTATTTCTTCAACTTCCTCATAGAAGTTTCTTCTCATCTGTATCACATTGGACTTTCAGAAAATTGAGCCATACCCTATCGAAACAAAATTAAAGTGGTGCGTAAATGTATCATCTGCATCGTTTCCAGATTTTATCAACTTACTGATCTTCGTCAAATATACTTCGATAAACTTCGTCAAGTCGAGAAACCAAAACATTGGACCTCTGTTCTGAAACTTGTAACTTTAGATGATATTTTCAGATAAAACTTCTTTTTTGGTGAGTACCTACCTATAAACCGCCTAGACTACAATCAGAAGATTGTAGGTGTCTTGGATTCTGATGCTTTCCATCATGCAGAAAAAGAAACACAGATTTTGTGGCGTAAAACGGTTTCTTGACTGTTGTCATCACTGCAACAACTCAACACATCATCAAGGCAAACTCTACCCAATAAAACCAAGACAACATTACTCTGTGACTGAACTTAACGTTCCAATTTGCTGAGCATTGGAAAAAAGTCAAAGTTATGCCTATTTTTAGTGTCCCCTTCAAACGTCCAAAATTGCATCCAAATGAGTGTGATTGTTTGGTGAAGGATTTGCCGAAAGACGATAGGGGCCCATTCTTGAGGAAAACAGAATTGTTTCAGAGAGTGACATAGGCCTAATGCTAAATGATAGAAACTTAGCTGGTATTCTTCAGGAAAGCTCTCCAGTTTCAAAAATCTGTCATCCAGCTGTGTTATGCCATACGTAGCTAATTTCCCCCCCCCCTCCACGGTCTTATATTTCCTGCTTTCTAATAAATTCATTATTTTCTTTCTAGATCCGCTTTTACAACGAGCTACATGTTATTAAATCTATCGCACTAATCGATCGTTTATCAATTAAAATCATTGAAAACCTTTATTAAAAGTTTCCCATTTAAAATGTTCAGCATTTTACGCGATAAATCCCGGAAGCCAGATTGGAATTTCAGTAGTGGAATATAGGCCGTGTTCATTTAAAAATATTATATGGTTCACTATAACAGTCCATATATTTTGATTATGTCTTCTGTCATCACTTTTCTGTGAAAAAATGTGTAGCTTTCTAGATGACGTTTTCTAATGAACACCCCGTACTTCGTAACATGTCAATTAATTTAAAGACCAAACAGTCGAACAGAGTTCAATGGAAGTCATGCCAAATCACTTCCGTCCAAGTTCGCGAGCCAAGAAATTCTCCTTTTACCTGATCCTCTTCTTTCCTCCACTTTACCTTGCAGGAACAGCTGTAGTAGACGATACTCGAGAGGGTTTCTCATGACACGGCTCAAATATTCAAGTTTGCGTTGTTCATGAGGTTTTTGGTATTCATGAGAGTCAATTGGCAGTTCATTCTTTGAGGGACCTCTTCGTTGGTGACTCGATCAACGCAGGAAATTCTTAGGGGTCTTCGATAGATCCTCGACACCATACAACAATACTGAAAAAAAATAGCATTTCATCATTCTCTTCTTGAGCGTCATGCTGAGATCTCGACAGCAGAGGAAGTGTTTAATTTGTGTGAACATTGTTCTAGGATTTTCTATTTCTTTGGAGTGGTCCCACGAATCATTGAGGTTACACTCAAAATAAGTAAAACTACGCACTCTCTCTATAGCTTCGTTTTTTACAATACAGTCCACCGCGTTGATTAGGGGACTTACTTATAACCATGTATTTGCTATTCTTGATATTCAGTTTCAATCCGTATTGTTCGCTTGTGTGTGTAACTCTGTTGGTAAGTTCTTGTAGCCCTTCCAATTATCGGCCAGTAAAACCGTGTCGTCGACATATATGATATTGTGGAGTTGATTAGCGTCCTTTAGGAGAGTAGATGGCAAATGGTATAGCGGCTGAATAGCTTTGATAAAGACGTAAATAAACGTCGAAACGTCGGCAATTTCTGCGTAAAGTAGAAGTTTTTTTTTCACTGTCCTCACCCCGCTATACCATTTGCCATATCTGATATTGTTGAGTAGCTCGCCATTCACATTAACACCGTCTGTGGTGTCTTCTAGTGCCTTTCTAAATATTTTCTCCGAGTAGAGATTGAAGAGTAAGGTGCAGCTTGTCGGACTCTATGTTTGATTTCTAAGGTGTCTGACTCGTTATTTTCAAGAATTAGAGTTGTTTTCTGATTCCAATATAGATTGGCAATGATCCTGAAGTCTTTTCCATCCAAGCACGTTTGACGAAGAACTTTTACCATTGTTTCGTGTTGACAGCGGTCGAAAGCTTTAGCATAGTCTATAAAGCACATGTGAACGTCACAATTCATATCTCTGCAGTGTTGTATAAGAATTTGTATATTTATTATACAGGCGGGCATGAATTACCTGAGAAAGATTTTTGACTGGACTTCGGTATGGTGATAAATGATGAAACAAGCCAGTATATCTCGAGAACCGTTTGAGGTTTCAAAATTTATACTGAACCATTGTTTTAATTGCAAATAGTTAGCTAAAAATGAATATAGACTTTATGGGTTTATTTTGGAATATTAAAATGGAATTATTAAATCTTTTGAGAACAACTTGAGACTCTAAAAAAAATACATTAGACTTTAGATTACATCATTTGTTGAAAAAAAAATGATTTACGCAGAAACAGAAACTTCATTTTTAGCTTTTTCGCAGGAAACTCTAGTTTAAAATATGCAAAAAAGCAATATTTACTAATTGGAAATTGAAAACTTATCTGCTTTCAATATTTCCAAAATATTGCAGCGTTAAAGAGGGAAACAAACAGAAACAACTACTCCGAGGGCTAATACCCCTACCGGCATTGAATTACACTGTTTGTTTCAAAGCTCATTTTATAAAGCAAAAAAAAATATAAAAATTAATTAATAAAGTAATAAAAAATCAATGCTAAAAAGCCAAAAAAATATTATGTTTTTTGCAAAGAATATAGAACCAGAGTTTAATTAAGTTTAATTATTATATTTCCATAATAATTATTATGGAAATATTGAAAGCAGATAAGTTTTCAATTTCCAATTAGTAAATATTGCTTGTTTGCATATTTTAAACTAGAGTCCTGCGGAAAAGCTAAAAATTTCGTTCACTAACATATTTCGCAGAAAATAACTTTCTTTTAACTTTCAGAAACTTCATGATTGATTTGGAAAATAAGAAATTGTGTAAATATTTCGAGAATGGTTCGAAGTTTCAAAACTTAGACTGAGCCTTTGTATTAATTGGAAATTATTATAAATGGTTTAAATGGCTTAAATAAATGTAATGGTTGCCGTTCGGGATTAAGACATACCTCCTTTACCAAAATATTTTTAATGAAAAATGGTTATTCACGTCAAGAAAGTGAATAGATTATTATTTTTCTCATAATAATTTTTATTCGAAATTTTTCTTCATATAAATGGTGAGCGATTAATTATATAAGACAACACAAATTTGATAAAAAAGCATATTTTATTCGCAAGAGAAGAAAATAAGAAGATTATGAGTATCTTCAAGAAAAACAAAATTAATTGTTTTTTTTTACTTTAATAAAATAAAATTTGAAGTTAGACATTAGTTTCGGAAAACAATTTTCTTCTAATAAATAGAGTTCCCTAATCCGTAGAAAAAAAATTTGCTTGATGTGATAAAAAATGTTTTAAACAAAAACTTTATTTTTAAAAGAGTGAACTTTCTTATGTCAAAAAAATATTTCTATCTCTGCAGAAGCTTTACTTTAAAAATAATCATTTAAAAACATCAATTTTAATTCTTATACAGAAATTAAATATGTAACTAAGCATTTTTGAATAGCTTTAGCCTGGTTACTGACGGCTAAGAAGAACCCTAAAAAAATTGATTTATACCCCATCTAAGGTTTAATTAAAATCCACACTAGATCGCAATACTAATTTCTGGTTTGCCGGTTTTGGCACTGAGGCCATCACCAACGCCTAAAGTTTTTCTATGGTATGTAACAAGACGGAGACACTGCCGCCGAATTTAGTATTGAATGTATTATACATGTTGAAATTAAAGCTAAGATATAAAACTGACGAGACCCTGATACAACATTAGATAGTCACAATACTTTGAAATATAAGTTTTTCAAGTCCATTGGGTGAACTTATTTTTTTTTGTGTATAGTGCTCTGAAGCCTTTCAGCAAATACAGACTCCTGAAAGGCCAAAAAAATATCAAAAACCATCGGCGTCACTTCCTGTTTTTTTGAACGGTATCCATCTGGCTGCATCATGTATATAGTTTCTTGCAGTTCTCCATTGAGGAAAGCAGTCTTTGCATCGAAATGTTTTACTGTGAAATTATGATTTCTGGCTATAGTCAATAGTAATTTAAAGGTTGTATGCTTTACGACTGGTGCAAAAACTTCATCGTAATCAGTTCCATATTTCTGTGAGAAGCCTCGAGCCACAAATCTCATCTTGCAGCGCGATCTACTCCACCATCGATGCTCCTTTTTGTCTTGAACAACCATTTGCAAGAAACAATATTTTCATTCTCCGCTTTTGGCACGATATCCCACGTATTGTTTTTTTGCAGTGAATTGATCTCTTCATCCATAGACCTTTGCCACGCCGCTGCGTTCGGTCCTGATAATGCGTCATATCGACTTTTAGGGTCTTCTTGGGCTAACTTTATTGTGGCTATATAACGATCGGGTGGCACACCACGGTTTTCTCGGGCCGATCTTCTTAAAACGGTAGTTGTTGGTACATCTTCTGAATATTCCTCCGGAGCGTCTTTTTATTTAGTAATGGGGTCTTTTGTTGATTCGTCGGATAAATCTAAATTAAAGACATTTTCGGTACTGTCGTCTGGATTTCCTTTTACTACCAAATCACTTTCATTTCAACCCAGAAATATCACATCTCTGCTAATAACCAGTTTATTGTTTTTTCGATCAAAGGATCGAAATGCCTTAGATTTTTTTGCCTTTTCGTCAAGCTTCCTTCTTTGCTCTTTGAGAATTTCTACACATGTTTCACACCCAAAAATATGCAAATTTCGTACATCAGGTTTTTTCTTACTCCACAATTCATATGGTGTCTTTCCAGTAGGCAAGCGATTCTGTAGGAAATTTGCTGTATTGAAGGCTTCAGCCCAAAATACTTTATCAAGGTTTGCATCTAAAAAGCATGCACTTTGCCATCTCATTTAATGATCTGCTCTTTCTTTCTGAAACTCCATTTTGCTGAGGAGAATATGCTGCTGTATATTGAATCCGCATTCCTTGCCCCTTTAGGTAGTTTTGAAGCTCCTTATTTACATATTCCTTTCCTCTATCAGACCTAATGCATTTTGGAGTTTTCTTGAATTGAGTTTTAGCCATTTCAACAAAATGCTTTATGTATATTGTCGCTTCGTCTTTTGTTTTCAAAAAATAAACTGCCGTGTATCGTGAGTAGTCATCGATTACGGTCATTAAATATTTTTTATGACTATGAGTAATTGTTTGCATTGGTCCGCAAACATCTCTGTGCAAAAGATCCAAAATTGCATCACTTTTATTGTATGAATCTTTTGGGAAAGGCTGGCGAGTCATTTTTGACTTTATGCAGCATTCGCACTCTTCTCGAAATCCGCAATCTTTAATATTAATACCTGTTGCTAAGTTCCTTTTGGTCAAATCTCTTATTGCAGTTATGTCGCGATGCCCAAAACGCCGATGTTGGCAATTTGTGTCGTGTTTGAGGTTTATTGCTGCACAGACCTTTTCGCTGGCTACCTGGAGTCTATAAAATTCTTCGCCGAGAGAGCCAACTTTGGCGACAGCATGGGTTTTTCCGTCCATCTATATTTTACAGCAGTTCCCATGAAAACTAACTTCATACCCTGCTTTTGTCAACCTTTTTACGGATATTAGGTTTGACCCAAACGATGGAACGTATAGAACATCTTCAAGTACCAGCTCACTTTCTTTGCCGCCGATGACACATTTTATGCTGCCTGAGCCTCTTCCTTGAACTAAGAAGTGAAGTTCAAGTATTGGCGTCCGCTAATTGTACGTAACCTCTGGCGGTGTGGTCGAGTTTTGTGAAAAATTCTTTTGAAGTCGTAATGTGGCTTGTTGCTCCTGAGTCTATAAACCAGATGTGCTTGTCATCCTTAACAGCACTAAGACATGTATACTTTTCAGGTTTCTGTATTATTTTTTCTTTTATGTTATCCACCCTTGATATATTTTCCATATCTGTAGCTTTATTTGCCTTTTCCTGCCTAACGTTCCAAGATTTATATTGTCGGCAATCCCTTTTTAAATGCTCTTTTTACGGAAGAAACAGTGTCCATTTTGTGCACTCTCCGTAATTTTGGGAGGGAGGCGGTATAAGGTTACCAATTTGTCGATCAACCCATCTGCATACCAATTTCAGGGCCTACCCCTCATCAGTATAGCTTTGGCTGGTCGACAAATTGAAAACCTCGATTCAGCGGTTTAAAACCGGAAATGTACGGAGTACCGGTGAGATGTTGTTCAGAGCAGTGGATGTCGCCTACTTCTGCTCTGTACAACATCTCACCGGTACTCCTTAATTTTGTTGGGTGTACTTTTCAGTGCTGATTCACAGTTCTGGGGTTCATCCATTATAATCTTATTTCCTCGGTGCCATTTATACTCATCAATTAATTGCTTTTGATGAATGGAGTTGTTATATCAGTTTCGGACCTGCTCTCGAGTGCCGTAACGAGAGTACCATAAGATTCTGGAAGGCTACCCAGAAGAAGTGCTGTTGTTAAACTGTCCGGCAAATCTTGTCCAAGAGCTGAGAGCTGATTAATACGATTTGAAAAACTTGAAATGTGGGTTTCCATAACGCCATCCTCTGCTAAGGTTGTTTCCGTATATTCTTTTGAGCAATTAAACCTTACTCGTCAACGTCGACTTTTGGTGATATTCCTTTAGGGTGACTTTTTCAACTATCAGTAAAACTTTAGTTTGAAGATAAAACACCAGTAATCACGTAGACTGCATTGTTACCAATAATGTAGTCTACGTTATTACTGGTGTTTTATCTTCAAACTGAAGTTTTACTGATAGTTGTAAAAGTCACCCTTAGTGAGTCCCAGGCCTCTTTCGCTGTTTTCGCCTTCCTTATGTGGAGTAATTGGTCATCTTTTACTAGTAAACCAATTCTAGCACGCGCTTTATCGTTATGCTTCTTCCACGTGGCTAAATTACTAGTTTTCGTTTTAGCGGGTTCGTCCTCAGATATTACATCCCACAAGTTTTATCTATTAGCATTAGCTCCATCTTGTAACTCCATATAAAGCAGTTTTCTCCGTTAAGCTTTCCAATGGCATACCTTAGAAAGCCCTCTACCATTAGTTTATACTACTCTTTTTAATCACACTTTAGAAACTGTCTATCTCACTAGCACGGTTTACTCTAGGCTCATAATCTGTTAGAAAAAGTAATAGGCATATACTTTGTTGTCTATTATATTTTAATGTAACTCGCGTGAAACAAGTACAAGTGAGTGTTGCACAATAAAATAAATATAAAGGTCTACGGAGGTGTAAAAGACACACTGTAAACGCGGTTCTGCTTTGGACTAACTTTTTGTCAACCAGGCTTCTTGGGTCGGTCATCCATCCTTTTATGGACCTCAGGCGCTTGGCTGTACAACAAAAATATCTCGTGCCCCAGGTAGAGACAAGCTTTATGACACTGTTCCTTCTTATTACTCCTCTTAATGACATTATTATACTAGCTTATAATTAACACTTAATCGAAGTGCTATATCCTAATTCTAACATATTCGCTGGGCTTCAATATTATTTTACTAAGTGAAAATATACTTTACCTTGAAAACCTACGTAAGAAGAGACATTTGCACTGTAAATTTGTTTTTTAGCACTAGTTTGCCGGTAACTACAAACAGTGTTAATCCTAAACTGTTGTTTTACTGAGTGTTACATCTATATCTGTGTGATGATATATAGTGCTTTGTGTCACTATGAGTGTGTTTGATGAGCAGGTTTAGGACAATTAAAAGCTATTGTCTAGTTAACTACCATCAACGTTTCGTCGTTTATTTGACCTCTTGTTTCGGGCTATTTCTTAACACAAAAAAGATGGAGATGTTTAAAGGTAAAACACAAATTTATTTATTCATATGCAGTGTTGTGAGAATCTCGAAATTGTCCTCTGAACCTGCATCATGGATATGATTTTGCCTTTGGACGTTTGCGGCTAGGAAATAAACCTGGCCCAAAGAAGATGTCAAATGAAAGTCGACAGGTTTTCGTTTTTAACCACGAAGATGTTTTATTTGTTTGAAGTCGTCTAGACTTCATAGCTTTATATAGTAATTAATTTCCATTAAGTACTTTCTGGAAATATCCAAATACCGTTTGAGTTATAATAATTGTTTCTGGATTGGTTTGGAGACATTAAATGTCTTTTTGGTGTTGGTTAATACCTGACAAAACCGTTGCAATATTTTGTAAATAGAAAATCGCATTTGCTTTCTTAACTAATTGTAAAAATACGATTCAAAGTAATAGATACATTTAAAATGCTAAGTGCTTATTATATTAATCTAAAGATCAGAAAAAATTCTTGAAGGAGGCACTTTTTAAAAACTTTTTATGTATATAAAAATAATTATAAAATATTTGCAAAATTTTTATTTACTGATTATAAGAAAAAGGAACATAAAATCCTTTGGCTAGTCATTTTTTGTCACCTTAAGATAAATTACAAATGTATGTAAATTGTGATCAAAAAGTTTTTAAAAAGTGCTCACAAAAATCTTATTTAAATATCTTTTGTTAAGTCTTGTTTGGCTATGAAATTATATGTATAAACTGCAAACGAATAACTTATGTTAGTTCCGTTGTTTGTAAAAACTACCGATATAAAAAAATGTGATGAAGGCGCTAAAAAGAGTAGACAGTACTGACTTAGTTTTTTTTAATTAACTTCCAAAGAGCGTTTTATTTACGTGGTTACTACCCAAATTTATACTGTTTATTTCTTGACATTTATATATGTATATTGTTGAGTTTGCTGAAGGTGGCAAAAATGGTTAAGTGCATATACTTTAAAGTAGTTTGTAACTATTTAATTTCAGGTAGAACTTGTTGTTTTAAATTTATTCTAAATAACGATATTATTTATGTCTGAACTCGTATATTTATTATAGGCAAAGATTAGAAAATAATTCAAAACAAACTCGTTGTTTTATTTTTTCAGTTCCTTTTTGCCCAAAAGTATTTTTCTTCAATTCGTTTTTGAATAGTAAGACATATTATTTGATATATTTTGTAGTATCATATCGTATATTGAAATCTACCCCTACTAAGCAAAACCCCCAGTCACTAAGCAAAACAGGAGAATATTGTGTGACAAATACACTAAGGGCCGTTCGCATGAAGCAATTTTTAAGTACACTTAGTTAAGGCTTCCATTATTATCATGGTTCCTCATGCTAACAGCTATGGCTTAAGAGCAAAGAGCCCTTAACTTTAAGTTTACTTATAATTTGCTTGTTGGAAATGGCCATTATAGACCTAAAGGTGAAATTGATTTATCTATAGTTGGTCAGGTGAGTATGATATTATTTTAAAATAGAAGAAATTCTTATGTCTAAGTGCTATTAATTAAATTGGACTAAAAGGAAAGACATGCAATAGTTGACACACATAATTTTATGTGACTGTGTAAGCATTTTCCTATATCGCCTTATAAGATTAATTATGCTATGGGGACACTGTGAAATTATGTAATTTCGTTTAACACAGGATATGTGAACATTTTGTAACTCCATATTAGACTGTTCCGTCAATTACGGACAAATTTCAGCTGGTCCATTTTTAATTCTTCTTGACATGAGTGAAAAAAGAAGTTAACATCCCATGGCCACTAAGATGCATTAAAATACTGAATGGAAAACCCTTCTAATACTTACGGTTAAAAATATCATGTACACGCAACTATAACATCTTTGCTCATTAGCTCTAGCGAAAATGTTAAACGATTTTGCGAATTAAGCAAAGCCAGTTAACATAAATGCGTTTGAACATCAATAACGTTAAAAATAAAAATCAGGAAAATGACATGTTTTCAAAGTTCAAACTGTGATCGACCAACGTTAACTATTTGTGTGTTCGTGAGATTCTAAATCAGTCTGCTCTATTCTAAGATACGTAATGTTAGGGGATACGGATTCCAATAATTTATCATCAATTAACTATGATAAATGTGGATAAATGAACTATGGTAAAGGTGAAGAAATTCGAACTTTCGATGGCTCTAAGTGTGAAATGGTTTGAGTTAGAGCAAAATGATTTTTACATTCCTATTTTAACTTTCGAAAACGAATCTAAATATTGACTTTGACACCTGTCAAAATTTACATTTTTGGGTCAAAATCAATAGTTGTTTTGAAAAGTTAAGAAAGAAATATAAAACATCTCCTTGAAAAGTTATTTTCCTAACTAGTGCGGAAAGTGATACCCAACAGGGGCAGCAGACGAGTGCGGAAAAGACACTTTCCGCACGAGTTAGGAAACATATTTTTTCGTTAGGAACAATATTTTTTCTTCGAGCCAATTCATTGTAACAAAGACAAGGAATAAACATACAATACATAAACAACTTTATCTTTGTCAACAGTATGACAGCTGAATTAATCAACAGTCAATTGGTTGTTATGACAAAAACTTGGTTTGATTGTTGGCGTGACGTAATGTTTCAGACATGAACTGCTAACCTTGGAATAAAAAGCACGTATATTATAGGTATATTTTGTATCAAAAATCAATAAAAGCAAGCATAATAGTTCCTTAAAACAGATAAAAATATTTGGCACTGCTGTAAGGCGGATGCACTTATCTAGATACACAGACCTTCTAAATTATATTATAAATCACTCATTCTTTAAATATTTACTTTCCCAAACGCTAAATTTTTTCTTACTTCTAAAACAAAATGCGTGCGGGAAAGTGACATAATAAGCACGCTCGTAGAAAAAAAGTTTATATTGGAACATAAAAATCATTGTAAAGAGAAGGTGGTCACCATTTTGTCTACCGAGCGATATATTTTTGGTTTTAAGCCGCAAACTCACGGTCCCCAATTTGTCGACCAGCCAAAAGCTGTACTGATGAGAGGTAGATCCCAAAACTAGTATGCATATTATTGCAGATTGATTGATTGACAAATTAGTGAACACCTACTCTTTATACTTCGTTCTGATTCCGATAACATGCAAGGTACAGAGCAGTATGGGCTGCTTTCCGAACTGAGAGCCATCCGCCATGCAGTATTAGATCCAATACGCTATTGGATGTGGCCTGCTCCTGCTCTGTACAACATTTCATAAAAACCATTTTGCAGTAACTCAGACCTTTTGGAGGTTAAGGCCCTCGAGAGTCCAAAAGTGACCAAGAAGCTGGCAAAAAACAAAGTCCAAAAATTCTAAACAATAAAGAATTTTTTGTTTAGAATCAACTAGGAAAACAAGGTAGAGTGTATATTATTGCAAACTCAGGATTCAACAATTCCAGTGTAGCGATTTAACACTAAAACACTATTTATTTATCACACGAGTACAATTCTACTGAATACTGAATAGTTCGTTTGGTACATTAGCTTACCTATAGCTCGACTAAAATAAGACTACTGCTAACGGCGACGCTATTTGCCTTTTTATAGAAAATCCTTAAAATACAAGAATAATTGCTAAGTAAAAGACATATAAAAAAAAAAAACAGAGCAATAAATCACTCATGTCAGTTCCCTTGTGTAGGTAGTATAACGCCGCAGCGCCCGGATAGGCCGCGAAGGCCCAACCTCCAAGGTCGCTCCGCATCCCAGCGCCCGCTCTCGTAACAATATATTAGAGGTCAAAATACAGCGAACAGAAAGGGTTAACCCCGCGCCATCACTACCCCCGTAAGAATAACAGATTTAGTGTGTGGGGCAAAGTTACGTATATGGGTGCAGATCGTAGTGACATTTAAAATTTCCAAAACTTTGACTTGTTCGAAGATATTAAAACAAAAATAAATTTACAAAAATCTTTTTTTTCCCTAAATTTCAACCGTTATTTTATAATAATTTTAACCGTTATTTTATTTTATAATATTCTCATGAGTACTTTTTCTGCTCTACAAGACGGTATTATTCAGTTTGTATTGTATAGTTTGACGTTTCAACTTTTCTTGGACATCATCAACTTTAGTTATTGAAATGTGACTCTTAAATCCGAAAATTGGAAGTCTGCTCAGTTTATAACATTTTTAACAATTTATTTATTTTTAAGAAGAGTATACGGGTGAATTATGGCTTACGAGATCCCATCATCAGTTATTAAATGCGGCAAATGAGAATAACTCTGATATATGTATATTATAGATAGTAGTGGAAAAACACAATACAGGGTGACTCAAAATTCAGTACAAAGATTTTAAGAGCATGTTTGTGCGGTCAAAATAAGAGGTTTTTTCCTATAAACATGTTGCAAACATAAACATAAACAACAAAGTTGAAAGATTTTTTTTATTGTAGCCGTATTTATTCATAAAAATCCTTGAAAAGTTGTACATCCCCGTTTCTCAACGAGCATTTTTTATATCTTTTCTCAGAAATGGCAAAATTTTAATTATAATAAAACGTCTGTGAATGGTAATAATTGTCAAATTATAAAGTCCCAGCCTCCTATGTTTTTCCTTATTTTGATGATGATAGTGCAGCCGTTCAGTCAAAGGAGTTTTTCTCTAAAACGGTTAGTTTAATCAAGAAACTTCAAGAAATCAAAATTAATGATATTTGTTTGGTCTACTAGATAGTGATGATGAGTTTAACAAAAGTCCCGGGAAACATAAAATGTTCGTCATCATAATAACAGTAAGTCATTAAAAATTGCGAGAATTAAAATTTTGCCTTTTCTGAGAAAAGAAATGAAAAAAGCTCGTTGAGCAACGTGGATGTACAAATTTTCAAAGTTTTGAATAAATTCGACCACATCCAAGAGCACAAAAAGATTTTTTTTTCAACTTTGAGCGCCCGTAAGGGGGAGGGGTTTCATTTTAGTTTATAGGAAAAAACGTCTTATTTTGACAAATACGCCCCTGAATTTTAAATCACCCTGTATATCAAACAAGGTCTGAAACTTGCACATTTTGGAGAATCGGTGAATAAAATACACTCTGATACGTATTTGAATCGAATGTAAGCTGACCAAATAATACATCTTAAAGTCATGGTTTCTGCATAAATTTTGTTACTTTGCACTAACTTCTTACAAGTAACTTTTACTCAATACAACGTTATATTACCGTAGTTTAAATATTGGAGCCATAAAGGTCATAATAATTAGTCTGTTTTGTCTAACTTTGCAGGTCAATAATAATTACAGACATCAGACATCCAAAAAAATGTCGGGAAGATGTTGACTTGAAAATCAAGGTTTAATGTCTTTTTAGCGTTGACATTTTGATGACGTCACTATCTTATACGTGGGTTAGCCAAGCACAAGAAGTTGATGGGTTATACCAAAACAAATTCAATTTATTATCATACTTATTTAATTTTTTTGTTTAATACCTGGGTATTCTGTTCTTGGGATATTTAGATGGAGTGACGTTTTTGCATCTATATTGAATATGTCACGGTAGTTGCAAATTGATTGTAATCAACTGAAAGGGTCCCTAATTATCAATTTATTTGTAGAGGGGGCACCAATAAAATAATAGTTATTATTGCAGAAATTTATTTTTTTTTCTAAACTGCAAACTAGGAGATAAAATTGCACCGCTTCCTGCAGACTGCTAGGAAAGGCGGCAGGGCCTGCGGCCGTCGCGAGCCAACCAAGGCCAACAGGGGTATCAGTTTCATTGGGCGCTAGAAAGGCACGCCGATTGGCTCCGTTTGTTGACTACGTAACGCCCCTGTTTGTCATCGAAGCCTCTTTGTTCACTTTATGTCGAGTCTGGCTAATTTATGACTGAGATCGCAATAAAAACCCTTGTCCCTTGTATATACCCATAGGTTCCTTCTCAAAACGTTTTCCTCCGTCATATAGAAGAACAGTTACCTGCCTATCTGCAGAGTGCGGAAAGTGATGTTTTTCGAACGCCATACGGAATTATCCTGCCATTAAATTGTGAAGAACTAAATAGCACATTAAGATAAAAGTTTCGTAAAAAAGCTCAATGGACGGGGGCGACAAAGAACCTTATGAGATATAATAGTTATTTTCCTAACAAGTGCGCAAAGTGATACTTTCACGCACGCGACTGCCATTGACGGCAGCAGTCAAGCGTATTTTATGTTGTCTCTGAAATCAAGATAAAAATTCGTCAAGACAAGACAGTATCAAGAGAACTTCAGATCTCGTCTACAGTCTTGTCTTGTCTCGTTTATGCGCCAAGTATTTGTCAACTCTAGAATTAGGTGGTGGATCCACTTGATTTGAATAAGAAAAAGCATTAAAACATGCAAATTAAAAGTTTTTGTGAAACTTCAGGTTAGAACTAGAGTCACAACAGGTTAAAAAAAGATACAAAGCGTTTAAAAATATATATTTAGAGTCTCTGGGAAATTTAGGTTAGAATTAGGACTAAGATCGATTAAATATGACTCAAAATGTCTAAAAATACAAACTTGAAGAGTTTGGGGAATTATGGCCAAAACCGGTTAAAAATTTTTCTACTTGTTTAAAAATGTAAACTAAAGTTTCTGGACAAACTCAGGATTAGGGACAAAAGTGGTTAAAAAAGCGTCTAAAAGTGCAAATTTGAAGTCTTTGGAGAAATAGAAATTTGAATTAGGGATAAATGTACCATTTTATCCAAAAGTTAAAATTTTGATGCTTTTTGGCTATAATTAAAGCCAAAATCGGTGAGAAATAACTGAAAATCTGTAAAAATACAAATTTGGAGGGTTTGGAAAAATCCACATTAACTTTGGAGCGAAAATCGGTTAAAAATTACTCAAAGTGTCTAAAAATGCAAATTAAGAGTTTCTGGATAAATTGAGGTTAGGATTATGACAACTTAGGATTATGAAGAATTGGAGAAAGTCAGGTTAGAATTAGGACTAAAATATATTTAAAAGGAACCACTTTGTATAAAAATATAAATTTCGATGTTTTATGAGAAAGTCAGGGTAGGACTTAGACCAAAGTGTGTGAAGCTTAAAGGATTTGGAAAAATCCAATTAAAGTTAGGTAGGTATATCAAGTAGTACTCAAAGCGTTTAAAAAAGCTGAGTAGTTTCTGAAAAAATTCCTGTTAGGATTAGGGACAAGAGTGGTTAAAAATTTACATAAAGCTTCTAAAAGTGCAAATTTGAGGTCTTTGATGAAACTCAGTTTAGAATTAGTAGTAAAGTCAATTACAAATCATCCATTTCATGCTAAATTAAGCCCAAAATCGGTAAGAAATTACTGAAAGTGTGTAAAAATAAAAATGTCCAGGGTTTGGAAAAATTCATAATAACATTGTGGCTAAAATCGGTTAAAAATTACTCGAAGTTTCTTTCTAAGTTTCTAGAAATGTAAATTTAAAAGTTAGAGTACAAACTCAGGTGACGATAGCGTTTAAAATGGGTTAAAACGTGACTCAAAGCATTTAAAATTGCAAATTTGGAGTCTTTGGAGAAATTCAGGATGGAATTATGACTAAAATCGATTAAAAATTAAACACTTTAACTAGAAATGTTAATTTTGATGTTTTATGTGAATGCTAGGCTAGGATTAAGGCCAGATTCGGTGAAAAATTACTAAAAGTCAGTTAGTCAGACAGTTAAAAATTACTCAAAGCGTCTAAAAGCGCAAATTAAAAGTTTCTAGAAAAATGCAGGTTAAGATTAGGGCCAAAATTGGTTAAACAATTATACAAAGACTCAAGTTGATTAAAAACTACCCATTTCAGCTAAAAAATGAAAATTTTGATGTTGTTTTTTTGAGAAAGTTAGTCTAGAATTAAACGAAAATACGTATTTTTAAGGTAAAAGTGACGTTTTTCAGAGCTCTAACAATACAACGCAAAATACCAAAATAGTATCGGAAAGGATGTTTTGGGGTCAAAAAAGTTTAGAAATAGATTTGCTTTCAAACCAAAATAACTCGACAGAAAAAATAAATTTCCGAAACCGTTTCCAAAATCGGTTAAAAATTCTTCTAATCGTTTAAAAATGTAAACTAAAATTTCTGGACAAACTCAGGATTAGGGACAAAAGTGGTTAAAAAATTACACAAAGCGTCTAAAAGTGCAAATTTGGAGTCTTTGTAGAAATAGAAATTTGAATTAGGGATAAATGTACATTGTATCCAAAAGTGAAAATTTTGATGCTTTTTGGCTATAATTAAAGCCAAAATCGGTGAGAAATAACTGAAAATCTGTAAAAATACAAATTTGGAGGGTTTGGAAAAATCCACATTAACTTTGGAGCGAAAATCGGTTAAAAATTACTCAAAGTGTCTAAAAATGCAAATTAAGAGTTTCTGGATAAATTGAGGTTAGGATTATGACAACTTAGGATTATGAAGAATTGGAGAAAGTCAGGTTAGAATTAGGACTAAAATATATTTAAAAGGAACCACTTTGTATAAAAATATAAATTTCGATGTTTTATGAGAAAGTCAGGGTAGGACTTAGACCAAAGTTTGTGAAGCTTGAAGGATTTGGAAAAATCCAATTAACGTTAGGTAGGTATATCCAAAATTGGCTAAAAAATACTCAAAGCGTTTAAAAAAGCTGAGTAGTTTCTGAAAAAATTCTTGTTTGGATTAGGGACAAAAGTGCTTAAAAATTTACATAAAGCTTCTAAAAGTGCAAATTTGAGGTCTTTGAAGAAATTCAAGTTAGAATTAGTAGTAAAGTCAATTACAAATTATCCATTTCATCCTAAATTAAGGCCAAAATCGGTAAGAAATTACTCAAAGTGTGTAAAAATAAAAATGTAGACGGATTGGAAAAATTCATAATAACATTGTGGCTAAAATCGGTTAAAAATTACTCGAAGTTTCTTTCTAAGTTTCTAAAAATGTAAATTTAAAAGTTAGAGTACAAACTCAGGTGACGATAGCGTTTAAAATGGGTTAAAACGTGACTCAAAGCATTTAAAATTGCAAATTTGAAGTCTTTGGAGAAATTCAGGATGGAATTATGACTAAAATCGATTAAAAATGAAACACTTTATCTAGAAATGTTAATTTTGATGTTTTATGTGAATGCTAGGCTAGGATTATGGCCAGATTCGGTGAAAAATGACTAAAAGTCAGTTAGTCAGACAGTTAAAAATTACTCAAAGCGTCTAAAAGCGCAAATTAAAAGTTTCTAGAAAAATGCAGGTTAAGATTAGGGCCAAAATTGGTTAAACAATTATACAAAGACTCCCAAGTTGATTAAAAACTACCCATTTCAGCTAAAAATTGAAAATTTTGATGTTTTTTTTTTTTGAGAAAGTTAGTCTAGAATTAAACGAAAATACGTATTTTTAAGGTAAAAGTGACGTTTTTCAGAGCACTAACAATGCAACGCAAAATACCAAAATAGTATCGGAAAGGATGTTTTGGGGTCAAAAAAGTTTAGAAATAGATTTGCTTTCAAACCAAAATAACTGGACAGAAAAAATAAATTTCCGAAACCGTTACCAAAATCGGTTAAAATTTCTTCTAATCGTTTAAAAATGTAATTTAAAATTTCTGGACAAACTCAGGATTAGGGACAAAAGTGGTTAAAAAATTACACAAAGCGTCTAAAAGTGCAAATTTGGAGTCTTTGGAGAAATAGAAATTTGAATTAGGGATAAATGTACATTTTATCCAAAACTGAAAATTTTGATGCTTTTTGGCTATAATTAAAGCCAAAATCGGTGAGAAATAACTGAAAATCTGTAAAAATACAAATTTGGAGGGTTTGGAAAAATCCACATTAACTTTGGAGCGAAAATCGGTTAAAAATTGCTCAAAGTGTCTAAAAATGCAAATTAAGAGTTTCTGGATAAATTGAGGTTAGGATTATGACAACTTAGGATTATGAAGAATTGGAGAAAGTCAGGTTAGAATTAGGACTAAAATATATTTAAAAGGAACCACTTTGTATAAAAATATAAATTTCGATGTTTTATGAGAAAGTCAGGGTAGGACTTAGACCAAAGTTTGTGAAGCTTGAAGGATTTGGAAAAATCCAATTAACGTTAGGTAGGTATATCCAAAATTGGCTAAAAAATACTCAAAGCGTTTAAAAAAGCTGAGTAGTTTCTGAAAAAATTCTTGTTAGGATTAGGGTCAAAAGTGCTTAAAAATTTACATAAAGCTTCTAAAAGTGCAAATTTGAGGTCTTTGAAGAAATTCAAGTTAGAATTAGTAGTAAAGTCAATTACAAATCATCCATTTCATCCTAAATTAAGGAAAAAATCGGTAAGAAATTACTCAAAGTGTGTAAAAATAAAAATGTCCAGGGTTTGGAAAAATTCATAATAACATTGTGGCTAAAATCGGTTAAAAATTACTCGAAGTTTCTTTCTAAGTTTCTAAAAATGTAAATTTAAAAGTTAGAGTACAAACTCAGGCGACGATAGCGTTCAAAATGGGTCAAAACGTGACTCAAAGCATTTAAAATTGCAAACTTGAAGTCTTTGGAGAAATTCAGGATAGAATTATGACTAAAATCGATTAAAATTTAAATAATGTATCTAGAAATGTAAATTTTGATGTTTTATGTGAATGCTAGGCTAGGATTAAGGCCAGATTCGGTGAAAAATGACTAAAAGTCAGTTAGTCAGACAGTTAAAAATTACTCAAAGCGTCTAAAAGCGCAAATTAAAAGTTTCTAGAAAAATGCAGGTTAAGATTAGGGCCAAAATTGGTTAAACAATTATACAAAGACTCCCAAGTTGATTAAAAACTACCCATTTCAGCTAAAAAATGAAAATTTTGATGTTTTTTTTTTTGAGAAAGTTAGTCTAGAATTAAACGAAAATACGTATTTTTAAGGTAACAGTGACGTTTTTCAGAGTACTAACAATACAACGCCAAATACCAAAATAGTAGGATGTTTTGGGGTCAAAAAAGTTTACAAATAGATTTGCTTTCAAACCAAAATAACTCGACAGAAAAAATAAATTTCCGAAACCGTTTCCAAAATCGGTTAAAAATTCTTCTAATCGTTTAAAAATGTAAACTAAAATTTCTAGACAAACTCAGGATTAGGGACAAAAGTGGTTAAAAAATTACACAAAGCGTCTAAAAGTGCAAATTTGGAGTCTTTGGAGAAATAGAAATTTGAATTAGGGATAAATGTACATTTTATCCAAAAGTGAAAATTTTGATGCTTTTTGGCTATAATTAAAGCCAAAATCGGTGAGAAATAACTGAAAATCTGTAAAAATACAAATTTGGAGGGTTTGGAAAAATCCACATTAACTTTGGAGCGAAAATCGGTTAAAAATTACTCAAAATGTCTAAAAATGCAAATTAAGATTTTCTGGATAAATTGAGGTTAGGATTATGACAACTTAGGATTATGAAGAATTGGAGAAGGCAGGTTAGAATTAGGACTAAAATATATTTAAAAGGAACCACTTTGTATAAAAATATAAATTTTGATGTTTTATGAGAAAGTCAGGGTAGGACTTAGACCAAAGTGGGTGAAGCTTGAAGGATTTGGAAAAATCCAATTAACGTTAGGTAGGTATATCCAAAATCGGCTAAAAAATACTCAAAGCGTTTAAAAAAGCTGAGTAGTTTCTGAAAAAATTCTTGTTAGGATTACGGACAAAAGTGCTTAAAAATGTACATAAAGCTTCTAAAAGTGCAAATTTGAGGTCTTTGAAGAAATTCAAGTTAGAATTAGTAGTAAAGTCAATTACAAATCATCCATTTCATCCTAAATTAAGGCCAAAATCGGCAAGAAATTACTCAAAGTGTGTAAAAATAAAAATGTCCAGGGTTTGGAAAAATTCATAATAACATTGTGGCTAAAATCGGTTAAAAATTACTCGAAGTTTCTTTCTAAGTTTCTAAAAATGTAAATTTAAAAGTTAGAGTACAAACTCAGGTGACGATAGCGTTTAAAATGGGTTAAAACGTGACACAAAGCATTTAAAATTGCAAATTTGAAGTCTTTGGAGAAATTCAGGATAGAATTATGACTAAAATCGATTAAAAATTAAATAATTTATCTAGAAATGTAAATTTTGATGTTTTATGTGAATGCTAGGCTAGGATTAAGGCCAGATTCGGTGAAAAATGACTAAAAGTCAGTTAGTCAGACAGTTAAAAATTACTCAAAGCGTCTAAAAGCGCAAATTAAAAGTTTCTAGAAAAATGCAGGTTAAGATTAGGGCCAAAATTGGTTAAACAATTATACAAAGACTCAAGTTGATTAAAAACTACCCATTTCAGCTAAAAAATTAAAATTTTGATGTTGTTTTTTTGAGAAAGTTAGTCTAGAATTAAACGAAAATACGTATTTTTAAGGTAAAAGTGACTTTTTTCAGACCACTAACAATGCAACGCAAAATACCAAAATAGTATCGGAAAGGATGTTTTGGGGTCAAAAAAGTTTAGAAATAGATTTGCTTTCAAACCAAAATAACTGGACAGAAAAAATAAATTTCCGAAACCGTTTCCAAAATCGGTTAAAAATTCTTCTAATCGTTTAAAAATGTAAACTAAAATTTCTGGACAAACTCAGGATTAGGGACAAAAGTGGTTAAAAAATTACACAAAGCGTCTAAAAGTGCAAATTTGGAGTCTTTGGAGAAATAGAAATTTGAATTAGGGATAAATGTACCATTTTATCCAAAAGTTAAAATTTTGATGCTTTGTGGCTATAATTAAAGCCAAAATCGGTGAGAAATAACTGAAAATCTGTAAAAATACAAATTTGGAGGGTTTGGAAAAATCCACATTAACTTTGGAGCGAAAATCGGTTAAAAATTACTCAAAGTGTCTAAAAATGCAAATTAAGAGTTTCTGGATAAATTGAGGTTAGGATTATGACAACTTAGGATTATGAAGAATTGGAGAAAGTCAGGTTAGAATTAGGACTAAAATATATTTAAAAGGAACCACTTTGTATAAAAATATAAATTTCGATGTTTTATGAGAAAGTCAGGGTAGGACTTAGACCAAAGTGTGTGAAGCTTAAAGGATTTGGAAAAATCCAATTAACGTTCGGTAGGTATATCAAGTAGTACTCAAAGCGTTTAAAAAAGCTGAGTAGTTTCTGAAAAAATTCCTGTTAGGATTAGGGACAAGAGTGGTTAAAAATTTACATAAAGCTTCTAAAAGTGCAAATTTGAGGTCTTTGATGAAACTCAGTTTAGAATTAGTAGTAAAGTCAATTACAAATCATCCATTTCATCCTAAATTAAGCCCAAAATCGGTAAGAAATTACTGAAAGTGTGTAAAAATAAAAATGTCCAGGGTTTGGAAAAATTCATAATAACATTGTGGCTAAAATCGGTTAAAAATTACTCGAAGTTTCTTTCTAAGTTTCTAGAAATGTAAATTTAAAAGTTAGAGTACAAACTCAGGTGACGATAGCGTTTAAAATGGGTTAAAACGTGACTCAAAGCATTTAAAATTGCAAATTTGAAGTCTTTGGAGAAATTCAGGATGGAATTATGACTAAAATCGATTAAAAATTAAACACTTTATCTAGAAATGTTAATTTTGATGTTTTAAGTGAATGCTAGGCTAGGATTAAGGCCAGATTCGGTGAAAAATGACTAAAAGTCAGTTAGTCAGACAGTTAAAAATTACTCAAAGCGTCTAAAAGCGCAAATTAAAAGTTTCTAGAAAAATGCAGGTTAAGATTAGGGCCAAAAGTGGTTAAGGAATTATACAAAGCGTTCAAAAGTCCAGTTTGAAGTCATGGAAAAATTCAGGTTAATGACAGACAATGGAGAGAAAAAATCAATTTCCGAAGCCCTCTAAAGAAAACCGTAAATATACATAAATATAATAAAAAAATGTTTAAGTGTGTCCACTGAAGATTACATCTTAATAATACGTAAGTAAGTTGGAAAATACCTTTTCATAGAAAGCATTGACTCTTTCTCTTTGTGGTACAAGGTACAATCTGATGGTGAAACCAAAAAAAAAATCATCGTCAAAGCAAGTTACTTCTATGAAAGACGTCTGCTCCTTTATTGTACCCTAATTGACTTAATAACTTTCATTAATAACTCAGCCATTACGACATTCATCTTCGTGGTTCCTTTTCAGTCTTAATGAAAGGACACAAAATCGGTTTAAGCAGTCAATGCCCAAATTGTCAAATTGTAGGGGGTTTTATTTGAACTAATTGGCTCTTTTCAACTGGTCAATTCGAACGCAAACATATAATATCGTCTGGAGCCATTTTTAAACATCATATATGATACGATTAATTGCTTTAATTAACGTAATTACCCAATTAAAATGTAATTGCTAGGTATAAGTTTAATTAAAACTGATGATTTTTCTATATTTTTGTTCAATGAATTGACTGGGAACTTTTAAAGGTTTGTAATAATTACACAGATTTTCAGAGTTTAAATTACATTTCGTGAGTTTTTATTGCAAATAGTAGTTTGTTCTACAGACGTTTAAAAATGAGACATTTTTCTTTCATTTGGCAAACAAAATGTTAATTCTTTGACGGAAGTTTACTTAAACGCGCGTTACCAAGGGATACGAGCCATAATAGAATATTGTATACCGAGGTTGTGAAGTACCTACATTATTATGAACCGAACGTCAAGTTTAATTATCAAAGCGCGTAACACTGAAGGATCTAAGACGTGAAGGACACAATTGTGCACAACCGCGGTATATATAGGGATATAGAGAGTATATACGATTTCTTCCACTGCTAGACTCTAGAAGGTTTCAGGGATACTGCTCCGCAGTTTTCACTACCAAAAACAGCGCATCTTCAATCATTCTTCAACCCATATCGGGGCTTCAGTTTGGTAGTAATTGATAAACACCTTTTTAGTTCGTTTTAGTTAGTAGTAGGTAAATAATGGGTCACAATTTTATCATTAAAAGCAAGGCGTGAAAACGTATTATACAGTCGTTCAGCAGACTTCTTAATAGTGTAGTCCGGTTTTAAGTGTCAATAATTCACTATTCGATAGCCCATGAAAAATTAAGTAGACATGCATTATGTCATTGTCCTGAAAAACGCTTCCTGGGGAAGACGCAGCCCACCAAAGTTCTATTTAAAAAATTGATTTTTTTGTCATAACTGTTTGTCATAATTTTGATCAAATTTTAGGATATTTTTAAAACAATTATTTACGTTTTTTAATTACCTTGTTCAATTTGGAGAAGGAGGTATCTCTTGAAAAATTATTAATTGAAACTTCGTTTACGAGATAACTGAGTTATTACTTTTTAATACAAAAAAAAGGGATATCCGAGCGGCCAAAAATTGGATAGTTTACTTTATAAAAATAAGGCTGAAACAAGTGGTTGATCCTACAAAAAATATGTTGACATGCATGTTGTAATTTAAAAAAAAAACTCTTCTCAAGAGAAATATACTTCAAATGGACCATGGATTGGGCAAGCAGGACCTTTAAAAATGTCCAAAGTTTGAATTGCGACACAAAATTCCGCATTTCGAAAGACCAATCGTTCGGAAAATGCCGGTTAAGTGAACGTTCTCGCGAAACTTCAAACGTGGCCACGGCCTACTAGATCAAAAATGCCTTGTGAGGTGAAACGAAGTTTTCGCACTGATTTTCTCACTTGGGGAAACAAAATGTGCATTTTTTTGGAAATTAGGATTTTTGAGGATGTGGTGGACATTTTGAATGAGATGTAAATTTTCTATTAAATGCACTATTTACGAGATAATTTAAATTAAAAGTTCAGAAAAACTTCAAAACTACATATTCACCTATGGAAGAAATTAAAAGTTCAGAAAAACTTCAAAACTACATATTCACCTATGGAATTAACCGTCACATATTAGGCGATGGCTTTGCTTTGGGACACCATACCCAATATGACACTTGTCAGTATCATCCAACGTTCAAAACATCAAAATGCCTTTTCATTTTTCTAATCAAGAATACGCTGATATGCACTTTGTTTATTGCACAGTATTATGCACTTTTAGTGATGGTAACGCATTGCAAGCAGTTCAAGAATACCAAAGGCCATTTCCCAATAGACGACAGCCAAATCGTAGGGTAATTCAAAATATCCACAACCTATTTGTGATGCAAGGGTTGAGAGCCACACCTAGACATCCTAGGTATCGTGGCACTAATCAAGCAGGGAGAAATAATCGCGTCCTGCATTCACAAATCAAAGAAGAGTGTTCAAAACTACTGCAGATCCGAAAACTGCCATTCAACGTATACTGAAACAGGACCATAGAAGACACTTCCATCTACAACCAGTTCAGGGCTTATGAGGAGCGAGAATGGTTGTTTGTAGGTGGCTTCTGGATTCGATTGAAAATGATCACAATTTTTTGAATAATGTGTTATGGACCGACGAGTCATGTTTCACTCGACGAGGGATTGTGAATTTCCACAACCAGCATGGAAATCCACATGAAATAAGATTACACAATTTCCAGCAAGAGTTTACCATCAATGTTTGAGCCGGGATTTACAATGGTAATCTCTTTGGCCGTTTCATTGACCTAAGAAATTTATAAAATTGACTTATGTTCTCCCTTGTTATTGGTTGGTAAAATGTTGATTTGTGGAGTGAGAGTTCCATTTATAGAATATTTAGGATATAAGAGATTTAGAGGCCTGGCTTGGCGAAGAATGCTAATGTAGGAGAACCTTTAGAACCTGAAAATGGCAGTGTAAATACGCCAGCCAGAGACTCTGGTTTAGAAGCTTCGATCAAAGCGGCTGACGACTTGGTAAATTTTTTAACAGATCAAGATTGTTTTCACTCCTTTCCTCAAAATTAAACGCTCCGGATATAGAAAGCGACGAAGAAGATGACGACGAAGAAGAAGAAGATAAAGCGTTCACCAGCTTTAAGAAAGAATATTACATGAACAAGCTGCAATATGCCAAAGTAACTCCGTGAGTTTTGATTTGCTTTTGCAGTATCCTGATACTCAATGGGAGATGTTGCAGCGAGGTCTTGCGCGATCAAGCCGAAAGTTACGTCCGAGCCATTCAGTGAGACCTTAACTATTACTACAATGGTTGTTGTTCTTAGTCTTGGTTTTATCCGCATCATTACGCGCCTTATATAAGTGACGTCAAAGGTTGGAGTTCGAGTTGGTATCGCCTTTCAAGCCCAACGAGCAGCTAGGATTTGTGAACGTGAAGAGATGAACAATTAATAATTATATTTACTTTAAGTTGAGGGCTCTGGTGAACTTTTCCACCCCTCATTTTTCACGTTCTTTTTAGTTTCGTTTTTTTTTGAAATTTTGTGCACGTTTAGATAAAGAAATTCTTGGATGAGTGAAGTTTGTAGAAAAAAATAATAAAAGAAAAATATTTGTCCTTAAAGTACATTATCCATTTAAACTTACACCGTACAAAATATACAAATTATTCATTAATTGTGATCATTGGATACAAAGACGTTCACTATCGACTTGCGGATAAAAAACGTTAACGCCAGTTGTCATCATTTCACGCTCAGAATCTACACCGGATTTTTCATTGCTGACAATATTATTAATATGGTTCATATGAATTTATTGACCCTTGCATCATGAACAGATGGAATGCCCACATATTACCGCAGAAGCTGAATTCAGAGAATTTCCTGAAGTTCCTGGAGACCGAGAATGCTGAAATGTGGGATGCCATACCCATTGGCTTGCGAAGACAGGCCAAGTTTCAGTTGGATGGGTGCCCGGACATTTTGGCACGATAGTTCGGAACTGGCTGAATACAAATTTTGAAGGACGATAAATTGGTCGTGGCGGTCCAGTGGTATGGCCGCCACGATCACCGGATATAACGCCCTTAGATTTTTATTTATGAGGTCACCTAAACGACACGGTCTATGCGACCCTTGTGACCACGAGGGAGGAGGTTCTGGCAGCGAATTCAGGATGCGTGGGCTTAAATCAATCGATCTATACTGTTGAGCTTAAATGAGTCCATCATTACACGTAGCCGTTTGTGCATTCAGCAGAACGGTTCTCACTTTGAACAATAATTTCAACAAAAGGCGTCTTGGAAGAAAAAGAATTTTGTGGCTAAGAAATCTACGCACATGGTTCAACACAACAATTGTCGGCCTGTTCAGAGCAGCTGCGACCAAGGTACAGATTCCTATGATGGTCGCTAACGTCCGAAACGGAAAGGCACTGTAAGAAGAAGAAGGGTACCCATGTTGGTCAGTCTTGGCATCAAGTTATGGAAACCAACGCTTGTAGTGCTTCAGAAAGACGTTACGAGTACCCTAACTATTGGTAAGCGTGTTGTGTCCTAGTTGTTACCGCGCATGACCAGCAGTAAAGCCGTGGCCAGGTGCTAGACGCTTAAAGTTGAAAGAAAACACATTCTTTCAAGAGAGATGGGTAGAGAATAAATATGAAAAAAACAAACATTCCGTGGCTGCTAAAAGGCGAAACAATGCTAAATGGCAAATATTTTCTTGGTTTTCTTCATTTTAAAATGCGAAATGCGGGACTGAGGGGTCTGAATTCGGTCCCGAAATGCGAGACAGATGTCGACCCTTATTGTTGACCGTGTTGGACAATTGTTGACATATTTAATATTTGTTGACAAAATGTTGATATGTGTCTTGTCAACAATTCCCAATTTCGTGTCAAGGTCTATAAAACAAAAAAACCATCAAAAAGATGCCGAGATATCGGCCCCCGAAGAGTTCGAAAGTTAGGGCGCCAGCTATGACCTCGCAGTTAGCAAAATATTGGTCAGTTTCTCATTAGATTTTTTGCCACCTTTGTACAAAAAGGAACAGAAATGTTTTATCATCTTTGAGTCTACATGCTGAATTTGCAATCAACTATTTTTTAGAGATAATTTTTCCTATTAATTATCGGCTATAGAAAAGCCCAAACTTTTCGAAAAACCCCAGTATTTTTTTCTTCTATAATGAAGCATAAAACAGCATTTTGCGCTTCCCAATGAAAGCACAAAAAGGTGCTTTGCCGAATAATTAGTGAGGTGTTTTTTTGTTGCGCGGCGAGCAACAAAGTCGTTTTTGCGCATCTATTTTAATATAAACGTAACGGCTGGTATGATTGTCAATTAAAATTATTATTAAGGGTATCGTGAATGCTTTTTGTTGACACGATTTGTGTAAAGACTAGTTTGTGTAAGAGTAATAGAAGTAAAGAAATAATTATATGTGTTCGGGCTTCGTGAAAGGTGCGACAACGCCGCCATTTTTTATATATGTGTGTGTGTGTGTAGTGTACACCGAGCAAGCGGTGCGCGGTCGAACCGAAATCCCGACTGTTTTTCGTTTTAAGGTTATGTCCGTATGTCAATCCCATTGTCCATAACTTTAGACTGTTTCGTCTGTTCTTGTTCAGCTTCGAATTTGTTGCCGGCAATTAAATTGAATTGAAAGTATTTCCAGTGTCTTAATGTTGTTATTATGTTAAAAATATTCGCACAGTCCACTAGTTATCAACACGTTTTGGTCCTAATCGAACCGGAGGTGGGTCCTTTCCATTATCCTTTTGTTAGTTTCCTAATGCATGAATTGATACTTGCCTCTGCCTTGATTAATTTCGTAATTAATAACTTGTATTAATTGTATTTATTTGGTGCTAATCGTGGCACATTAGATAATTTCGAACATAAGCACGTCTTGAATTGTCTTCATTATTTGGTAATATAGTTTACCTACTAGTAGTCTGACACTATGGAGCTTGATCAGCTAATCAAAATGCGAGGTTCTGTCAAGGCAAAGCTTACTGTATTTGGGAACTTTGTTGCTAAACTTGAACAGGCTTATCCTGGCTATAAATTTGATGATGGAGGTAAATTTATTGAGGTGGAACAACGCACAGAGCGATTTCGTAAAGTTTTAGACGAGTTTGATGACCTTCAGATTCAAATTGAAGAGCTGAGTAATGATCTTGATGAACAATATCAACAACGTGAAAATTTTGAAACTAATTTCTATGGCATCTTGGCAAAAGCTATAAAATTTTTGACGTTGAGTGCAACAAAGCATACAAATGGTGGTGGAGCAAGTACTTTGGGCTCGGCTTCGTCTGTTTCATGTCATGAGCCTAACGATCAAACACATTTGAGAGACCCAGTGGGAGTCAAACTACCTGTTGTCGAAATAGCAACTTTTAAAAGTGAATATGATACATGGCTCCAATTTAGGGACACATATGAATCATTAATTCACTCAAACTCACCTCTTTCAGACATACAGAAGTTTCATTACTTAAGAGCTTATTTAGGTCCTACTGTGCTTGATATAGTAGATAGCTTGGAGTTTTCTGGGGCAAATTATCAGACTGCTTGGAAGCTGCTTGGTGCGATAGATATCATAATAAGTACTGCGCTGTTGTCAATTAATATAGATTTGCACGGCAGTGAATAAATGTATACCGGATCCCCATGTATGTTTTTGCGTTTTTGAATTCGTGCTGTGATTAGGAACATATTATACCGGGTGTCCAGCAGAACCCTGGACATAGGAGTTTAACATGGGAAATCGGTTTTTATTTTTTTGCGCCTGTACGGTTGATTTGAATGAAAAACTTTTAAGATTAAAGTTGTAGAGCTTATGGTCAACTATCATCCTGCAATTTTTTCAATACCCCAGCTTTGGCCGTTTTGTGGAAAAACGCCTCTAAAAGTGCAAACATTTGAATTTGGCGCGTCACCCCCGCCATGCATGTCCAGTGTCGCCAACATAATAACTTCTTATGTCAGAGTCAGAGCCGATTTTCCTTTCTTATTTATTTTGAAGGACTATCATGTAGTAATTAAAGTGATTATGCAGTGAAAATATGTTGGCGCCAAATTCAAATTCTTGCACTTTTCGAGGCGTTTTTTCCAAAAAACAGCCAAAACTGAGGTATTAAAAAATTACAGGATGATAGCTGACCATAAGCTCCACAACTTTACTCTTAAAAGTCTTTCAATCAAATCAACCGTACAGGCGCAAGAAAATAAAAACCGATTTCCCATGTTAATCTCCTATGTCCAGGATTCTGCTGGACACCCGGTATATCGGAATGCAGTATTCCGATTATTAACCGTTTTCGCAATTTTGGCGATTGAAAATATGACAATTTTACCATTTGATCAGCTCTAACTTCCGAACGGTTTAACTAAGAAGAAATTGGTTTCCATATTCCTATCTTACCTTTTTACGATTAATCAAATCGTCAAATTTGACTTCTTTCAGAAATTAGTCAAAAGATCGACAGATATTGTCCAAACTCCGAAAACGGTGGAAAATCAGGTTGGGGCATATTAAAGAAAATGTTCCACTTATCATAAGACCAATTCAAACATTTAAAAATATACAAAGTGTTTCATGTAAAATATTATTAAATTACTTTCAAATTCGTCTCCTTAGTTAATAACAATAAGTCTTACAGGTTTCTGAATATATGAGACACCCTGTATATGCGAAAGCAATCTGTTTCTGTAGATATTACAAATTTATAAAACTTTGATAGATACTTTTTTTTTAATGATGGTAAGCAAGGTATAGGACAACTCCGTTTATGTGGAACTAGCGGTCTAGCGTATACCAAATTCAGGTTTTTGAGAATTTTTTTAAAAATCAAAATGGCGTAAAAATCAACTTTTCTTACAGCAATGTAAGCGATATATCAATCTAAAGATGCCAATTAATTGAAATGCATTAAAATTTTCTCATTAGTTCAGATTTTTCTGCTGAAAACAAGATATTAATGAAGCCATATTTGATCGATTTGATACTCTCTTCATCAGAATTGTGTTTCAAACATATTGAAGTTTTCTTCAAACATGTTACATTTCCTTTTTTTTTCAATGAAAAACAGCTGTTATTTGTATTTTACGACCCGTTACCAACCGAGTCAGGGGCGGTATTCTAACTTTATGGTGTTCCATGGGCGTCGGGCTGTAAGATAACAATAGGATGTTAATTCAAAATCATGTAAAGGCTCTTTTTAATTTTGCTAAACTTTGTTCAGAATCGTCAATGGCTTTCAGAGCACTCACTGATGGCATTTCTAAACACCTTCGAGCACTCAAAACCTTAAATGAACCTACTGCGTCTTGGGATACCTTGATTATCTATTTAATTACAACAAAATTGGATGATGTATCACTTCGAAAACGGGAACAGGTCAAGGCTTCTCATAGTTCACCAACCCTGGAACAAATGACAAAATTTTTTAAAGAAAGAGCTGATCTTTTGGAATTTCTGGAGCAATGTGCTGGGGATAAACAACATAGTCGTGACTATAATAATCGTGGTAAGGGAATAAAAACTTTTTTGGTTGACAATATTACCCCTTCGAAATGTGTTATTTGTTCTAGCAATCATTATATCACAAACTGTCCTTAGTTTTTCAAGCTTAACTCAAGGGAACGGTTTGAGAGGGCAAAAAGATTTCATTTATGTTTGAATTGTCTAAAACCTGGTCATGGGCTTCAAAAATGTAGTTCAGGCACTTGCAAAATTTGTAAAGGCAGACACCATTCCTTGTTGAAAAAAAAATATCCAATCAAGGAGACTTCCAATGATCTTAATAGTGATACAAATGATAACAATAGTTCTGACACTTGTACACATAGGGAAAAAGTTGACTTGTGTGATTGCTTGACAAGATATGTACTTTCAAGGATATCCAGAAAGACGGCAACTAGGATTATCGATCTTCAGAATGCTTAGAAGTAATTTAGTTACCTATGGTTACTTTTAAAAACAGAATCGAAATAGAGTGCCCGATGAAAATATTGGAAATCTTGTTTTACAAAGCGTAATCGACAATCTTCGTTATTCCCTTCGTCAACTCGAAATTAATGTTGAATTTCCTAAATCAACTGCCCAGAGAATTCTGAAAAAAATTTAAGTATCGTCCATATAAAACACATATTAGTCAAGGACTCCGAGTTGGTGACTTTGAAAGAAGAATATTGTTTTGCAACTGGATCATAGAAAAATGACAAGAAAATTTTCAATTTCCGCTTAAGGGGCCGTGGACTGATGAAAACAGATTTACACACTGTGGGGTATTTAACACGCATAACAACGTGTATTGGTCCGAGCAAAATTCGTTCTTAAATCGTGAAGGTGCACCATCAAGTTAGGTGGGGTGTTAATGTATGGCTAGGAGTTATAAACGGAATAATTTGACTGCACCTCGATATCTTAAAATATTACAAAATCACGATGAGCAAACTTTAGATAATTTGCCTCTTCAAGATGTAGCGAACATGTGGTTCTAGCAAGGTGGAGCACCTCCACATAATGCGAGAATCATAACTGACCATTTGAATCAGCAACATAGAAATAACTGGATCGGAAATGGAGGTCCGGTTGCCTGGCCTGCACTTTCGCCGGACCTTACACTTCTTGATTTTTGCATTTGGGGATACAAATGGTTAAAGATGCATGTATTTTTCTAATACTCTGAAGCTGGTTTTATTATCTTCTCGAAATTTGGCAAATAGCAGTCAAGTGCTTTTGTCTACTGTTGTGGTTGATGTCCTTGATTCTAAAAAACAATCCGCATAGGGCACGAGCTTTGCTTGACATGGGATCACAAAGCAGCTTCATTACAGATAGGTTATGCTCAACATTAAAACTGGCCAAATCTCCAAAAAATATAAAAATTTGTGGTGTGAATGAAACGCGTTCAGAATCCTTGGGCCAGTGTATTGTTCGATTAAATTCTAGAACTTTAAGCACTTATGTTATAGAAGTTTCGACTCTAGTAGTTCTTAAAATAACTGGTAGCATTCCCAACTTTCCAGTCAATAAGCAAACTTTGAAAATTCCTAATAATATTATTTTAGCCGATCCAAATTTTGACACACCTGGTGAAATTGATTTACTTATTGGTGCAGATTGGTTTTGAGATGTACTTTGTGTTGGCAAAAGTAAGTTGGGCAATTCAGGTCCCTATATCCAGAAAACAAAGTTTGGTTGGGTGATTGCTGGACAAATTTATAATGGACCAGAAAGCACAGTTTCTTGCAATCTTTCTACTGAAACCAATATTGACAAAAACCTCAGTCGCTTTTGGGAAATTGAAGAATTTTCTACAATTAAACCTCTATCGCAGGACGAAAAATTCTGTGAGCAACACTTTCAAAATACGTGTACTCGAGACATTGATGGTCATTTTGTTGTCACTATTCCATTGGCTCAGGATGTCAAACTGTTAGGTAACTCACTCGAAATAGCAGAAAAAAGTTTTCACAATCTAGAACGAGAGTTTCGGCGCAATGAAAACTTCAAAATCCAGTACTTCCAATTTATTGATGAGTACAGGGGGCAAGTCCTTGGGACACATGTCAAAGGTAGTGTCCGATGATTCTTCAAAGGTGTCATATTATATGCCACACCATGGAGTCATTAAATCTAGTAGCCTTACCACCAAACTTCGCGTGGTATTCGATGCGTCTTGTCCAACATCTTCGGGATACTCTTTTAACGACATACAAATAGCTGGCCCAACAATCCAATATGACTTGATAACCATTCTTCTACGTTTTCGAGTACATGATTTTGTGATAGCAGAAGGCATAGAAAAAATGTACCGGATGTGTCTCGGGAACCCTACTCAACGCTCTTTGCAGAGAATTCTTTGGAGGGATTCGGCCGATGGCCCTATTGAAACATATGAACTTTCTACCGTTACCTACGGTACGAAAGCAGCGGCCTTTCTGGCCATTAAATGTCTCTATCAAGTAGCACTTGATTGCGAAGAAAGTCATCCTGAAGCTTCTAAAGTCATCAACGTTGACTTTTATGTCGATGACATGCTGACTGGTTCAAATAGGATCGATAGTACTAGACTGGGAGCCAGCGACCGTTTAGTGTTAGTCATTTTAGAAAAACTGGAAATGTTTTCTTCCGCTTAATTTGGTATAAAAAATGAATCTCCAGCTGGCGCACTTCCGGGGGGTGTAGCTGCGGCACCCTCTTCGACACGTAAAAAAATATTAGAAAAAAACTTATTTTAGAAAAGCTGAAACTTTGTTGACTTGTTTATTATGCTGTAAACAAATAGAAAAACGTATCCAGCTGACTTGAGAGTGGTGGATTATGCCCCAACTGGTCATGTTAACAAGTGAAAAATATGCATTCAGTGAACTGATAACAGAAAAGTTGAAATTTGTTAAACTACTAGTTAACTTAACAAATGAAACAAAAAAATATCTAGCTTTACATTAGTGGGGGAAAAGTGTCTAGTTGCTGCCATCAAAGAGAGAACGCTGTCCGCGTGGTCAACTTGCGCTGTATTTTTAATTTTATCAGCTAGATACTTGGATTCACTCCTATCGTTCTAGGCGTTCTTAAGTTCTAGGGGGTCAAAGTTGAGAAATGTGAAAAAGGTCGTAACACCACCCCCCCCCCCCCCCCCCCCTTTGGACATTTTAAAAGAAAAATCGGATTTTTTTTGCATATTGCATCTACGGAAATTTCGATGGGAGGTAAAAGACGACATCAAGAAGAGGTCGAAACAGTTGAATTCACTCCGATCGGTCCAGGCGTTCTCAAGTGACAGGGGGTCAAAGTTGAGAAATGTGAAAAAAGTCGTATTACCCCCTTGGGACATTTTCTAAAAAGAAATCGGTTTTTTTTGCTGTTTTTGATCGGAATGGCTCGTTTGCAGTAACAAACTCAATTCGAATAAATTTACCCTATAAAGAGGTTTTTAAAAATAGTCCAAAACGCGATCCTAAATGTGCCTTAAAATCAATCTCCGAAGGGTCTATCGCCGAAAATATTGCACCTACGGAACTTCCGATGGTGGCAGGTGAAAGAGGGCATCAAGAAAAGGACAAAACAGTAGGATTCACTCTAATCGGTCCAGGCGTTCTTAAGTTACAGGCCGTCAAAGTTGAGATATGTGAAATAAGTCGTAACACCTTCCCCTTTTTGAACATTTTCAAAAAAAAAAATCAAAAATTTTTTTTTGCTGTTTTTTTTATCGGGCATTTAAGGACGTAACAAACTCAGTTCGAATTAAATTTCACCAAATGCATATTTTTGACATGTTCACGTGACCAGCTGGGGCATAATCCCCCACTCTCAAGTCAGCTGGATACGTTTTTCTATTTGTGTGTAACATAGTAAACATGTCGACAAAGTTTCAGCTTTTCTAAAATAAGTTTTTTTTTATTATTTTTTTACGTGTCGAAGAGGCTTCCGCAGCTACATCCCCCAGGTCGTGAGCCAGCTGGAGATCCATTCCCTTATTAGTGATACCAAAATAAGTGGATGAGAACATTTTCAGGTTTTCTAAAATGACTAACACTAAACGGTCGCTGGCTTCCAGTCTATACTGTAAAATTGGCTAATGACATTTCATTATTATTACAGAGGTCAGGCTTTCACCTTCGAAAGTGGATATCAAATAGTTCTGCTGTTCTAAATGGCATTGAGGCTCCAGATAGGGCAGATTTTGTGGACTTAGGAGAAAGCGAAAATGCTAAGACCTTGGGTTTGGTATGGAATGGACAAAGGGCTATTTTGTTATTCAAAATAGGATCAGAATTTAGCCGGGGTATCACAAAACGTTCAGTTCTTTCCAAAATATCTCAAATTTTTTATCCTTTAGGTTTGTTGAGTCCGGCAATTATTCTTGCTAAAATTATTCTTAGAGATATATGGGCGGAAAGGATTGGTTGGGATGATTTCTTGCCTCAAAATTTGCACTCCAGATGGCTTCAACTTCGTAACTACTTACCATCGTTAAATAACCTAAATATAAATAGGCAGGTCACTTGCAAAGGAGCAGTCAATTTCGAAACTCACGGATTTTCTGACGCTTCTTCCCAAGCATATGGAGCTTGTATTTATATCAGGTCTACGACAAGCACAGGCATTATTTTGACAAACCTAATTTGTGCAAAATCAAAGGTAGCACCTTTGAAAACCCAGACAATTCCCCGCCTAGAATTATCAGCAGCAGTTTTATTGGTCAGGTTAGTGAATAAGGACAAGTTGTCTTTGAACTTACCTAATTGTACAACGGTTTATTGGTGTGATCTCGCCATTGTTCTGGGATGGCTTCGAGCTTCACCCAGTGCCTTACAGATTTTTGTAGCAAATCGAGTTTCGGTCCAAGATTTGTCCGCCTTTATAGAGTGGAGGCATGTCCCAAATCATAAACCCTGCTGACTTTGTTTCTCAGGGTGTTTCTCCTGGGGCATTGCTGCAATGTAGCTTGTACTGGCATGGTCCTGATTGGTTGTCACTTGATGAGACGTATTGGTCTGATAACCCACAACTATCCACAATCGAATTGCTGGAATTGAAAAGAGTCAATTTGCATACTAAAATGAGCTTCAATATTCCTATTGTTGATATCAATAAATTTTTTAATTTCTCAGAGCTAGAGCGCGTCGTAGCATACTGCTTTAGATTTATTTAAAGTTCTCGTAATGTGGAGGGACGACTTACAGGTCCTTTGCGAGTGTCTGAAATAAAGGCATCTTCACTGTTTCTTATTCAGACAGTACAGCGACAGAGTTTTGAAGAAGAGATCAATATAATTTCTACCGGTGGTGAGCTCAAAAGGGGTAACAAGTTAATAGGTTTGAACGCTTTTGTAGATAATTCTGGCCTCTTAAGAGTGGGTGGACGACTGTCCCATTCGGATTACAATTATGATAAAAACACTCTATTATTTTGCCTAATAAACACGCCTTTACAAAACTGCTGTTCTCTTGTGAACATTTACGTCTGCTTCACGCAGGCCCTCAGTTATTGTTTGCAAATATTCGCGAAACTTTTTGGCCACTTGGTGGACGTAATTTAGCGCGTCAATTTACTCGTTGTTGTATTTGTTGCTTTCGTTCGATGCCTAAATTCTCAAATCCTATGATGGGAGATTTGCCTGGCAATAGGGTAAATCCAGCCCCGCCATTCTACGTAAGCGGCGTGGATTACGCTGTGACAATTATGATTCGGGATGGACAAGGTTGTGGCCGTAAAATCACAAAGGCTTACATAGCTTTGTTTATTTGCTTCACCACCAAGGCCATCCATGTTGAATTAGCATCTGATCTCTCAACGGAGGCTTCTATGTCAGCATTTTGGGGGATTGTGGGAGACAGGAATTAAATCTGTAAAGACCCATTTGAGACGTGTTATCGGTGACGCTTCCTTGACCTTCGAGAGATTATACACGTTGTTGGTACAGGTAGAGGCGGTTTTAAATTCGCGTCCCATCCATCCTCTCTCTAGTGATCCCCTTGATTTTACTCCACTTACCCCTTCCCACTTCTTGATTGGCCGGTCAGTGGAGGCGATTCCTGAACCAAGTTGGATGGATGTTCCCAGTAATCGTTGGAAACATTATCAGGTCAGCAAGTTCAGAAGCTACTACAACACTTCTGGAACCGATGGTCGCTCTTATATATTTTCGAGCTCCAACAAAGGAAGAAGTGGTGCCGAAAGGAAGAAGTTCTGAGACTAAATGACCTCGTTTTAATAAAGGAAAACAATCTTCCTCCTTTTAAATGGGCTATGGGACGAGTTCACCGACTGTAGCCAGGCAAGGATGGAATTACCAGAGTGGCTGATGTCCAGACGCCGAAAGGAATGGTCAAGCGGTCATTTGCCAAGTTGTGTCCGTTGCCGATGGATGACTATTGATAAGGAACATGTCGATATTTGAAAGTACCTACCTACTTTCAAGGAGGGGGCTATGTTCGGGCCTCGTGAAAGGTGCGACAACGCCGCCATTTTTTATATGTGTGTGTGTGTAGTGTACGGGAGGATGGGGGAATTCCACGCATCTAAGGAAAAATGGCCACCAAAACCTTTATATGTATAGAAGAACTTTCATAATTTAATTACGGAGTCTTACACTTATTGGGGACCTTAGAGCTATAAGAAAATGGTTGAATGACAAAACAATTTAAACAAAAACAAATGATTCGCGAAAAATGTAACTGCGCGGTATTCCCCCAGGTCCTGGGTAATAGCGCGCATGTGATGGGGTAATTCTGCGCAGAAATAAAATAAGACTGGAGGGTCGAAAATGTATTGTTGCGTGAAAAAAATGACCTAAAAAAGAGATATTAGTCATAGGAACTGAACAAACCCATTAAATAATGAATTTCGTTTTCTGTGTTTATTTCTTTCAACCGTGACACACGATCACACTTATAGTTCACTGCAGAATCCCAACCACTAAACTCTGAATGTGCCCAGTTGGAACAAATTACGCAACGGTACCAAATCTCTTTGTCTCGTCCGAATTCACCGCATACCAAGCACTCATCATTACCTGTAGTTGGATCCATATCATCTAATTCATCATCATCACATAACTGACTCTCATCACAACTTTCAGAATCAGAATAATCGAAATGTAAACGTCTCAGTCCAGGTTTCTTCTTCAGATGCCCTTTCTTAACTTTAGCACTCAGTTCTTCTACTTTTTCTGATTTCCTTTTCCTGCCTTCAGATTTTTTTAACTCTTCCTTTTTTTTCTTAAGATTTTTCTTTTCTTGTTTTAGTTCTAAGTGAGTTTTTAATGGAGTGGAAGTGAAAACCTCTGAGTGTTGTTTTTCGCGCTGCTTCTTAACACCTTTTCTTAATATTGACCCAGGAAGTGGTGCCAGTTTTTCAATAGGGACTTTTGGTGAAAAGTGAATGGCATTTGAAGATTTGGGAAATGAAAAGATTTGGTTCTCTAGGTGGAGATTTCTGGATAGTTTCATCACATCTAGACGTTTCCGTTTGTGGTGTAGTGTTCTGATCGATTTCATTTGAAAGCTCTACAGTTTTTTCTCTATTATTAACCTCGACGTCAGTTTCGTTTAAGTTTATTTGGATTTGTATAGTATTATATGAAACTGCTGTGTGATCTGATGGAGGAAAATCGTCCTCAGATAATTTATTAAGATCCATGGGCCATATTCCAGCGGCGCGGAATCCGGATATTCCTTTCTCCATCGTTGCAACCCTTAGGTACGCTCTATTAAAAATGGAAGCAAGTTCATAGTGGGTTATCTTTTCGTTGGGATGATTTCTGAGATACAAGTCGCACTCACGATTTAAAGCATTTTTTAAGGGTCCAAAGAAAGTTAAGTCAAGAGGTTGGAGTCTATGTGAAGTGTGAGGTGGAAGGGACACCACAACAATTCCGTTGGATCTACAATATGTATATATATCTAAAGAAATGTGACTTCCATGGTTATCTAATATGAGAAGCACTGGATCGTCTACCGTTGCTTTTACATTCTGTCGAAAATGTTTTATCCAGTCCAAAAATAATTCTTCATTTATCCAACCGTTCTTTGAGCATCTGTAGATCGCTCCAAGTGGCCCATCTCTCTTTAATTGTGACTTCATTCGAGCTCTCGGAAATATGAACAAAGGAGAGACGAATAGTCCTGAAGCACTTACAGCGCATATCACTGTAAAATTTTTTCCTCTTTCCCAAGATATTACGGATCCCACTTGCTTTTGGCCTTTGGAAGCCAAAATTTTTGCCGGTTTTTAAACAGTAGAGATGTCCGTTTCATCAACGTTATAAATGCGATTCTCAGAAAACCTAAATTTTTCCATAACTGCTAGCAGATTGTTAAAAAATCGCTCAACTTCAGATTTATTGAAAGCTGAAATATGATTTTCTCTGGTACCTTCAGGTTTTCGTAGACTAATTTCAGGATGACGCTTTAAAAATCGTTCTAGCCAATCTGGACCAGCCATTTTTTTTCCTGGTCAAAACGGTGTTTTATTTTATTGGCTACAGCAAACTGATATGCTAAACAACGCAGTTCTGTGGGTGTGATTCCAAAAAACATATTCGCCAATTTAATAACATGGTTCGCTATTGCTGCTTTTTCCTCTTCATTAAACAATGGCTTCCTTCCTAATTTTCCTCTCGTGTTAATGTTGAGTTTAAGTCTGGTACGTATGGTGGATTCTGGGATACCAAAGGATCGACCCACTTCGCGTATCTTTCTCCCGGACTGTATGGCGTTGATAGCAGCTTTTAAATCAGTTTCTGTCCATTTTGCCTCTTTGGTAGTCCGAACATAAGTACGGGGCATTTTGAATTCTGCAAATATACATAAACACGAATATGAGCAAACTGTTCATATGTGAGAGCCCACGGGGTAATATCGCGCAGCGCGGTATTACCCCGCTACAGCTGCGTGTAATTCCCCCGATGTGAGTTCTATAACCTAATCTATTTTCGGCAGTTAATGACGAACTACAATTAATTGTTCTTGGGCTTGAAATTAGGCATATATATAGAGCTAAATAGACATACATTAGTTTTACTGAAAATAAATAACAAAAAGGCAATTACCAATTTCCAAAGCTTACTCTAAAATTACATAAACACGTGAAAAAACATATATTCGGCCTTGTTGTCTGAACGTATACTGCGAACGCCATTAAATTACAAACCCTCATTTGGAGAACTTGTCCGAGATGGCGTTAGGTGTTTGAACTTTAAGATAAATAAATCGTCGTACAGAAACAACGGTGCGCAGCATTACCCCGTGCGCGAAATTCCCCCGTTCTCCCCTACACAGAGCAAGCGGTGCGCGGTCGGGACCACCTCAAATGGCAGTATGCGCATCGGGCAGTATTCATTCATAAAATCGACGCGGTGTTCATTAAGAAACTACTGGCCAATCAGGAAGGACCGCCTCCAATGCAAGGTTGCCGATGTGATATTTCTATCTTTAATCAACCACGTGCAAAGGGCATAACAAGAACCAAATTATACAAAAAAATAATTATAACGATTCATCCTCTATTTATTTTATTCTATTATCAATTCTATGGCCGAAGAAACGCATTTAGAACTTCTAATTGATGATTTTAACCACATTAAAGTGCCTTATAGGAATCCTTAAATATCTATAATGATGAAGCTATCAATTCATGCGTAGAATATCACCACAGTTTAAGGCATATTACTAGAAACATAGTCCTTAAAGTGTGGTATCACTTAGGTATGTACTTCATTTACAGCAAATAATTCCCTTACAGGAACGTTAGGAATGGGTTAGGCGAGGCCTTAAGACGACGAGTTGACGTTAGATCAACCTCCCATATATAAATAATATAACCACCAATGCATAATTACATAACTTGTTTTGCTTGCTGAAGGATCAAAGTTACCCCCCTGGTTCAGTAGATAGGTATCTATATTAATTCTCGAAAATTGACAAAATTACATACAAGTATATAAATTAATATAATCGCTATTTTTTTTCTCTATATCAATTAAAACAATTGATAAATTAGCGAAACTTTATTATTTATATACGTTTAATACGAATAGACCCAATGAGCCGCAGAAATATTTTTTTCAAAGAATTTTGCATTTTATATGTGGCAACTTTGCAAATACTGCCCCATCCGCATACTGCTGGATGCATCCATCTCGCGCGGTCAAACCGAAATCCCGACTGTTTTTAGTTTTAAGGTTATGTCCGTATGTTAATCCCATTGTCCATAACTTTAGATTGTTTTGTCTGTTCTTGTTCAGCTCGTCGAATTTGTTACCGGCAATTAAATTGAATTGAAAGTATTTCCAGTGTCTTAATGTTGTTATTACGTTAAAAATATTCGCACAGTCCACTAGTTATCAACATATGTTGAGAAAAAAAAAATGGCGGCGTTGACGCACCTTTCACGAAGCCCGAAGAATATGTGAAAATCGAACGCAAAGTGTTTTTGTCGCCCTCGAGTAACTATCCGCACTCTGCTTTGTGTCGCGAGACTAACGTTTCTCATCGACCAACAAAATATCATTTTTCGCTCTTAATACAAAAGTAACTATTGTAGCATACAGCGATATATCATGCAATAGCATTAAATGTTATAATAACGAATGTCCTAAAATTACCCTACCTGCCAAGTGCAGGGGTTTGAAGTGCAACAATTTTGCAATGCTATTTTCTTTACCTTGTATATCTCTTAAAAAATAGATTTTATTTAAAATCAACCTACCACTTTAAATGTAGAAGAAAGGCGTTTCAAAATTTCTATTAATTTCGCTAAATCTCGTAAGTTACGAGATTTAGCGAAACCACCAGAAATCTCGTAAGTTACGAAATTCAGCCACATATTCAGCTGTCGCGTTTCCGAGATACACCCCTCCAAAAGTGAAGAAAAATTTTCCTGAATCGTTCTTTTCCGTTAGTAGTTTCGCTCATTTTCAAAACTGTGTTTTGGTAGAACTTAGTCCATCAGAAAATTGTGGAATCAATAAAATAATTTGTTCAGAAGTAATCCCTTACATTAAAAAAAAATCATAAAATACTATAATTCCAACGTATTATCTTCTTCTTGATCTCAGCTTCTCCTTCGGAGGTTGCTGATCATCATGGCTATTCTAACTTTAGAGGCAGCTGTCCGAAATAGTGAGAGGCCAAACCAGTCTCGCAGGTTACGTAGCCAGGAAATGCTACGACGACCGACGCTTCCGCGTCCCACGATCTTCCCCTGCATGATGAGCTGCAGAATTTGTAGAGACGTCTTAAAGAAGAGAATCTTCGTTGACGTGAAACAAATCAGTTAAAGTTTTGTCAGGGGTCTTACTTTTAATTTTTAAATATTTATTACGGGTATGGGGTGTAGGGATCTAAAATGTGATCCCTACATTCCCTTTTTATTTTATTGATGGAATACGTGTTAAAATAATGGGAATGCATCAGCCACTAGAAAGCCTGAAAGCATAAAATCGTGCTAATGCCTTTTAATCTTTTTGTGAAAAATCAACACAAACGCAATGTGTGTATGAGTAACTGGACCATAATGGAAACGGGTGTCTCTAGTCAGAAAAGCCTGTTCTAAATCGATACACTGAATGCAGGGGCGTATCACAAGTTTTACGAAGCACAAGCTTTCCTAAAACGAGATGTATAAAATATGTCGATAAAGGTTATACATATGACAAGCTTTTTAGCTTTGGAAATCCGGTCGATCTGAGAGAATAGAAGAAAACTCCCCTACCTAGCCATTAAAAATGCTATACCTCTCCCCAAATACACCACTGTTACATCCAGCGGTCTCTGCACTACTCTGCAGAGGTTTGCCGGGTGATACACTGTTAAAAAGCCCTCAGTTATCACTTATTCAGTTTATCGACATATCGGGGCTTAGGTAAACATTGATTGTGTGTAGCCAATGTCCCGTACTAATCCCTTCTAATACGGTGAACGGATTAGGGCCAGTGTTCGCACCTAGAGAATGAATAGGGATAATGGTGCTGGGACGTATATGCTAGCCGGAAGAACCCGAGCGATAGCTTCTTTTCGCCTTTGTCCTGAATGGGCCGGTTTCGTCTTGGAAAGCCCTTCCGGTTAAACCTACTATAGTAGAAATATTTGAAACAATATCGCAGTGCTAATGATATTTTTAGTTTTCCAACTCGACCCATCAAGGTATCGAGCATGCAGGCAGCCGCAAACCTGTTATACACGAGCTGTTGTGGATCTAAAGTGGTCTGAGGTGTTAGATAAACACCCCTGATAAAATACATTTACTTACAAAAACATTTTTACTGAAAATATACAGCTGTTGCGGCGGCGCCAGGTGTGGCCGGTATTATTGGCAGATCCTGTCTCGATAGGGAACTCGCTTTTAATAACTTCAGTTATACTTAAAGAATACTTACCTGTCAAGTACGATTAAACGAAACGTACACTTAATTTACAAACGTGAAATTAATTACCACCCAGTACAGGATGAGTTATGGTTTTTTTCTGACTTGAGTGATATTTAATGGAGCCCTTATTGGTATGTGGGTTGTAACAGAGTCAAACAAAAGGAATTGTATAGGTTCCTGTACTACATTTTATTTTTTTCTTTAAGGAAACATTTAATTCGCAATAGAGGCACTTTCGTTTCACTGCTCGTTGTGGTCCTGGATAACTTAAAAATTATAAAAATTTTTGATTGTGGTCACAATTGGTTTCAATTGATGACGTAAATAATGTAGCTCAAAGCTCAATCGAATGTTCCGTTACGGCTGGTAAAATAAAGTTAAACTATTGAGAACGTTTGTAGCGTTTTCTTTTTCACAAAGAAAACCTACTGGCTTCCCTTTCAAACTTTCATAAATAACTGTAAAATACGTCACATAAATATTTGGCGCCCAACGTGGGGCCCTCGACTGAAGTGTTTTGTTGGAGTTTGAGTGAGCTTATTTGATTTTCATATCTAGACCTGTTTGGTGATCATTCCATAAGTATTGGTTTTGCTTTATGTTTTTCATTGCTCTTTGTAACGGTTTGTTGAAATTTGTTTCAAAATTGGATTTTTGCCTTTTTACATTTGATAGAATTTGTATTGATGAATTTAAATAAGATTTTAAATTGCTTATTGAATATGGTAGTGTGATCATGGTCAGTGATTGAATTTCAACCTTTTTTTTGATTTCCGATACTATTTAATTCTGTTATTGTGACTTTATCAAATTGAAAATGATAACTTCTGACTGACTTATACAAGGACTTAGGTGAACTTGGCTTGCTCTCTCTAAATAAAATCTCTTTCATTTATCTTCAAAATAGTTTTGGTTAGGTACTGTTTTATCTAAACTTTTGTGCTCTTGTTAACTATAGACAAAATGGACCCTTTCAATTGCAATCATCTTTTGGATTATGAATTAGAATTTGAACTGAATATTCGCCGAGTTTATAGTAACCGAAATGTAAATGATAAACGTGTAATCCTTAGAGAGCTTTTGAAAAAGGAGTCCGAGAGAAATAAACCAGGATATTTAATTGATAGTGCACAGTATGAGGAGAAGTTCGATTTTAAGTTTGAGGAGAAAGGCATTACTGACTCAATACTTTCTGTTACTGGACTTATAGCAGATTTTGAAGGTACGACAACTGATTCTACCTTTTTGAGAATTAGGTCACGTTTGGCACATCTTGTTAACCGAATTAATCTTCTGAATGTACCAGCAGATAAAGATGCTGAAGATTTTAAAAATGAGTCATATGCTACCTGCCTCAAGCTTGAATCAGATGTTGAGGATAAAATTATTGATCCGGATGCAAATGCTTCTATGTGCAACAACTCAGTTTTACAACCACCTCCCATAGTCAATGTGAATCCAGTAGTTACTTGTACAGCCAAAAAGCCTCCAATTTCTACTTGGGATATTAAATTTAATGGAGACCCTAAAAAAGTTTTCTACTTTATTGAAAGAGTTTCTGACTTGGCGTTATCTAGAAAATTCTCAAATCAAGATCTCTTTGATTCAGCTGTGGAGCTATTTGTTGGTGATGCATTTGTGTGGTTTCGAAGTATAAAAAATGACTGGGATAGTTTGGTGTCTTTGTTAAAAAAGGATTTTCTTTCTCCCTATATGGATGATGAAATTTGGGGGCAAATACGTAATCGAAAACAGAAGCGTGGTGAATCATTTATTATTTTTGTTGCTCAATTAAATAATCTATTTAATCGCTTGACTCAAATTCCTGCTGAAAGTACCAAAATCAAATATCTAAAAAAGAATCTTCTTCCAGAGTACATAACTCAATTAGCACTTCAACAGATTAATACCATTGATGAACTAATTACTCTTGGTAAAAAATTAGAAGAGGCAAATTCTCTAAATAAGAAGGAAATGTCAGGTATGTGTCCTTTGAGTCATTTCCATAATCATGATAATGATAAAATCAATCACTCAAATATAAGTAAAGGTATCGCTGATTCTCGTTTTGTTTCTGAGCCCAAATCAAGATTTTCTGGACCCCAAAATAGTAAGCTTTCTGCAGATAAGAAGAGACAACCAATTAAATGTTTTAATTGTGGACTTCCAAACCATAGATATACTGCTTGTACTGAGAAACGAAAAAGGTTTTGTTATCGATGTGGCAAGCCTGGAGTTATTGTTTCTTCTTGTCCTGATTGCACAAAAAAACGCAAAACCCTAATGTTTCGTGGTGGACGTAACCCTAGATTAGCAAAAGCACAATCCACCCTATCTTCTAAAATTCCTTCTAGAGCACCTTTGTGTAGGTTTCTCAAATCTGACTGGGAAAAGTGGCTCTCTATAGTGTCTGATTTTTATAGGATAAATATCCCTATTAAATATGAAACCTTACCTTTATTTATTAATGTACCTTTGGACAATCGTCCATATATTAATATTAATATTTTTAATAATGACTTTGTGGCTTTATTGGATTCAGGAGCGAATTCTTCAGTAATTGGGAATAATGGGGTGAAAATTTTGGAAATGTTTAATATTAAAATTAATTCAGCTTCTGATTTTATTGTAAGTACAGCTGATGGTACTTGTACTAAAGTGACTGGCATAGTAGATCTACCGATATCAATTGGATACACATTTGGAGTATTGAAATTTTTAATAGTTCCTTCCATTACTCATGATTTTATTTTAGGTGCAGATTTTGCAAAACAATTCAATTTAATCATGAACTTTGAAAATAACAACTGGTCAATTTCAAGAAATAATGCTAAAATTTCAGTTATCTCAAATTCGAAAAATGCTTTTAGTTTTGAACTTAAATCAATTGATAATCTTGTAGAACATGACAGAAAAAGAGCTCAGTTAATTATTGATTCCTTTAAAAAAATTGATAGTGAAAATCGACTAGGTAGAACTAATAAGCTAACCTTGAGTATTGATACTGGTGATGCCAAGCCTTTTAAATGCAAACCATTTTTAATGTCTCCTTATATGCAAAAACTTATGAATGATGAACTAGATTCTATGCTGAAATTAGGTGTCATAGAAAGTTCTAAGAGTCCTTGGTGTTCTCCAACCTTTTTAGTTAAAAAGAAAAACGGCGAGTATAGGTTTGTGTATGACAGTAGGCGTTTAAATGCAGTTACTAAGTATGATTCTTGGCCAATGCCTCACATTGATAGAATTTTGAGCAACTTGACAGGTGCAAAGTACATTTCCTCAATTGATCTCCGAAAAGCCTTTTGGCAAATTCCGTTAGATGAACAATCAAAAGAAAAAACTGCTTTTTCTATAATTGGACGTGGTCAATTCCAGTTTACGGTTATGCCATTTGGGCTTTGTAATTCAGCTCAAACTCAACAACGTTTAGTAGAATCTATTTTCGGTCCTGAAATTGAGCCACATATTTTTACTTATCTTGACGATATTTTAGTATGTAGTCCTACCTTGGAACATCATTTAGACCTTTTAAATACCGTGAAAGATAAATTGAGGGATGCTAACCTAACAGTTAATTTAGAAAAGTGCTGCTTTTTTAAGACTTCATTAAGGTATTTGGGTTTTATTGTGGGAAACAACTCCTTGTCTACTGATCCAGAAAAGGTTGAGGCGATGGTTAATTATCCAAGACCAACGACCACAACAGAGATCAAGCGTTTTGTAGGAATATGTTCTTGGTATAGAAGATTTATTCAGAATTTTTCATCTCTTGTCAGTCCATTAAATGATCTTCTGAAAGGTAAAAAGAAGAAACAGCCAATTGAATGGAATGAATTTGCTAAGGCTGCATTCATTAAAATTAAAGAACTTTTGGTATCTAGTCCCATACTTGCTCAACCTGATTTCTCTCAACATTTTTATGTTCAGTGTGATAGTTCTGATTATGGCATTGGAGGTGCTCTAACCCAGATTCGTCAAGGAGAAGAAAAGGTTATTGCATACGCTAGTAGATCTTTGTCACGCGCTGAAAGGAATTACACTGTAACTGAACGAGAGTGTCTTGCTGTTGTTTTCTGCATAGACAAATTTAGACCATATATTGAAGGTTGTTGTCGGTTTACTGTCATTACAGATCACCATTCTCTTCTTTGGTTGAATAATCTCAAGAATCCTGCTGGTCGTTTAGCCAGATGGGCTGTCAAACTTCGCCAACACAATTTTGACTTAATTCATAGAAAGGGATCTCAGAATGTTTTAGCAGATGCCTTGAGTCGAATTCCTGTACCTATTTTAGAGGACGATATCAATGAGGAAGATAGGCCTTCTTTTACTGAGATTTCTGCATCAGTTTTGACTATGGATATAAACTCTAAAACATCTGATAAATGGTATATCTCTTTGAAAACAAAGATTTTAGAGCATCCAGAGGATTATCCTCAGTGGAAAGTAGTGGATGAAAAGATTTATAAGGTAGTATTTTCTAGATTCTTACCACATGGAATAGACAATGCTTGTAAATTACTAGTATCTAAAGACCAACGGCAGACAGTAATTGATTCATGTCATAGCCCTCCTACTTGCTCCCATTTAGGGTTTAGAAAAACTTTATTTCGTTTGCAAGATTTTTATTATTGGCCACAGATGCGAATGGATGTGCTACGTTTTGTGAGAAAATGCTTGGTATGTGGTGCACAAAAACATTCAAATCAAGGAAGAATGGGTCTTATGGGAAAATCTAAAACTGTTGAAAGACCTTTTGAGAGTATTGCCATAGATCTAATGGGTCCCTTTCCTCGTTCAAAGAAAGGTAATAAATGGCTTCTGGTTATTCAAGACTGGTTTACTAAATATTCCCTTATTTTTCCACTCAGGGATAGTAATGCACCCAAAATAATTAATCTTTTGGAAGATAGAGTTTTTCTAGAATATGGAGTTCCTAAGTTAATCTTCTGTGATAATGGACCTCAATTTATTAGTGCAAATTTTAAGAGACTTTGTGAACGATATAAGGTTAGGATATCTTATAGCCCTGTGTATGCAGCCCAATGTAACTTTGTGGAGCGCAATAATAAAACCATTGGTACTGCTATTCGAAGTTATATAAATAATCATAATGATTGGGATTAATATGTTCCTCAAATTAGGCAGGCTTTGAATACTGCTGTTCATGATGTTACAGGTTTTACACCCTCATATTTAAATTTTGGTCGATATGTTCCTTTGTGTGGTGACTATTATCAAGAAAAGCTTGATACTGATTTTGAAATTATTCCTGGTGATAGAGGGACATATGCTGAAGGATTTGTGGAATTTAGAGATTTATTCAAGGAAGTACGTAAAAAACTGAAATCAGCCTATGATAAGAACGTGCGTTCTTATAATCTCCGCAAGAGGGATGTCAGATTTAATGTAGGAGATAAAGTTTGGAGACGTAATAAAGTTTTGTCAAATGCAGTGAATAAATTCTCTTCCAAGTTAGCTCCTAAATTTTCCCTCTCTATTGTTCACAAGAAATTGTCGCCTGTAGTTTATCTTTTAAAGAACTTGGATGGGACAAATGCCGGAAAATGGCATGTCAAAGATTTAAAAAAATATTTTGGTTCTTCGGAAGATTTAGGTGACAATGTGGACAATGCTAATGAAACATAAACCTTCATGTTTCCTTTATGTATCTTCCCTTACCTCTATATTACCTCTTACCTCTTATTACCTGTTACCTTGGTTGGTAGCCTTACCTTAAATAAATACCTCAACGTTAATGGTTAACTTACCTTTTGTACCTTATCTTTCTTAAGTAAATTTTTCTCTCTTGGTACTTATATTAATGAGTATCTCTTACCTCGATTAGTTGCATCTATTTCCACTAATCATGTTTTACCTCAAATCTCTCTTTCCTCGATTGGTTGTATTATTTTCAACTAATCATTGTTGTCTGATATTGAGGACAGTTTAGTAGTGGTGCTTATGGCATACTACTCAATTTTTGCCTTTTAATTTCCTGCCTTGATAAGCAGTGAAATTTATGTGTTGATTTCAGAGTGCACCTGAAACAAAGATTTATCCGATTTTCTGAGATTTGTTTCCCTTGTGACTTACTTATATGTTGGTAAAACAATTCTTATGTTGTATTTTTGAGTCTGTGACAAAATTTTGAACTTGAGTTGCTCAGTTCAAGACTTTTGTTAGTGAGACAATTACCAACATATATACGTTTTAAATGAATATGCTTCATTGATTTTAGATATATTCTTGACGATTAGTTAGTGTGAACTGAATAGTTTTTTTTACCTTCTAAAAGTTTTTAGAGTGGGTTTTATTTATTTATAGAAATTTTGAATTTTTATTTTGGCTAATGTGATTATAGCATCGAGTACCTACCGACTTTGACCTTTTTCTCAATATTGACCTACCGATAGAGACAACTCCTTAATATGACTTCTGTTTCAGACGTTTGATACGCGAAAGTTATCAATTGTTATTTAATCACATTGCCTAATCACACTGTTTAATCAAACTGTGGTATACTGTATGTAGTTATATGTGTTTACATTTGCAGTTTTGATTTGATTTTTATTTAATTAGTGAAACTTATCTATAAGTACTAAATACCTATTTATTTGCCCATTTGTAGAAAGTGCTTTATTATGTAAGCAAATCTAAGTACCATAAGGATTTTGATCCAGTATTGTAAGTTAATTTTAAGTGTATTTTTATGATTGTAATGTAGAATAATTCTTTTTTTATAATTACTTAATTAAGCTTGATTAACCTTGGCCAGTTTTTTTAATTTTTTTTAAAAAAGGTCAACTGACGTCAACCTTTTTTCTTTCGGAGAGAGGCAGTGTAGCGTTTTCTTTTTCACAAAGAAAACCTACTGGCTTCCCTTTCAAACTTTCATAAATAACTGTAAAATACGTCACACGTTTTTAAGATGTTTGAATCTACGGAGTACCTACAATAAAAATAAAAAGCGTAAGTAGGTTAACAAGGTAAATTTAGCAGATTTTAAGGCTGGATAATGCACTCAAAAAGAAGTACAATACTTAATAATTTTAACATACTATTGGCAATGACACTGAAAACCGACACTAAATTTGTAAAGCATATCAATGATTGCCGCCTGCCTTTCCCATAATTTCCTTAGAAAGGGTCTGTGCTAAAATTCTCTTTTTGATGGGATTAATTTCGGTTCAATAAAAGGATTATTGACATAAACAATTAAAATAAGAAATTAATCGTTTGAAGATCCGAATTAATAATCACAAAAACACGGATTATGACTTATAAACCGTCAACCGTACTTTAGGACCCATCTCCGGAGCTGGTACTTACAATTTGCAACCTGATTTAATCGGTCCAAACAACGAAGTCATTGTTCTGAATTGAAAACGAATGGTTCTGCCTTTTTTTGAATGAACCGCGCTGCGAGATTAGTGTATGCTGTAGCGATCGTCGAGAAACCCTGCCAAGTATCGTCTACTACAGCTGTTCCTGCAAGGTAAAGTGGAGCGAAGAAGAGGACCAAGTAGAAGGGGAATTTCCTGGCTTGCGAACTTACGGAAGTGGTTTGGCGCGACTTCCATTGAACTGTTCCGCGCTGCAGCCAACAAAGTGCACATTGCCATGATGATAGCCAACGTCCGGAACGGATAAGGCCGACGAAGAAGGAGAAGTAGCCATCGTCAGTGTAGTGCTGACTAGAAAAGATGATGAAGTGAGAGAGGAGCTCTTAGGTATTCCAGGATTAACCTTATGCTTTAAAATGAAAACCCGGCTCTAAACCTCGCTTGGTTTAAGATAGACTTTCACAGGGTCACGAGACCATCGTTCAGTAACTTAAATAACCCGTTCAGAACATAAACCTTCCTACCTCTTCCGTCTCTAGCGTCTTGCCTACCAAATCCCGTACTAAGCAAGCAATAGTTTTTTCACGGACATGTGACCAGTGTGCACGCGGTAAGTAGGTGAGTTCAAGTTAGTCCAGTTTCTATATCGACCTGCCCTTGTACATCCAAATTATATCACACGAGATCAATTAACAAATCAGACGGTATGCGACTCTCGTACACCACCACAACAAAAAATTGTTGGTATTTCGCAGATATGAAAGGAGTGCTCAAACTGTGACGAGACTAGTGTCAATCCGAGCCCAAACTATCGATTTCGAGACCGGAACCGAGACTATCGTGGTCCCACTTTCGGTTTTGGTGAGCGCTACCGATACCGATACTGCCAATCGAGACTCTCGGTGTCGAACAAAATTATTTGTTTGCAGGATATAAAGTGCTATACATATATATGGGGGATAGGACCTCAACAAACTATGTGGCTATTCGTGACGGTAAAAAGACCGATAATCACGTAAAGGGGTCAAAGTTTGATATCGAAAGAGCAGACAGAGTTTCTCTGTCTCTCTCATCATGGGGGCAATGAGAACGACGCCCACGGCAGCCACGGAACGCATGCTCGACCCGCTTCCACTTCCAATACCCCTGGAACGATAGGCAATGAAAGCGACATACCGGCTGCAATAAGTGACGAACATAGCACTGCAGCCATTCAATGGTGGGACCAATAATTCCCAGGCGGGCTTTGCCGTATTGAACATGGTCTCAGAAAACGTACATTGGACATTCGCTACGTCGTCAGGGTTTCCTCATGGCAGACTGGGACGAACAAGGCAAAGATCTACAACTGGCAGGAAGTACATGATACACGGACGGATTCAAAATCGACGAAGGGGCTGGCTCCGGAGTGTACAGGAGATCGGATGGCATCTGCAAGCTGAGAGCCTGGGCCGATTCACCACAGTTTTCAGGCCATTGAATTGTATGCCCGACATTAGAGGAGGGAGGACACAATAGCTCAATAGAGATCTGCTCGGATAGTCGGGCAGCGCTTCTAGCGCTTATGTCTTCGCTCTGCAATTCTAAAGCTGTTTTGGAACTGCCACAGGACTCTGAATACCCTATCGCAGGAGAACAGTGTCACAGTGGTATGGATCTCGGGCTATCGTGGTCACAAAGGCAGTGAGCGGGCTCTGCATTCGTAGGCCCGGAGCTGGCACTGGGAGTCTCATATTCTCCGGTCAAGGCTGAATTCCAGAAATGCCAAGTCCCAGGACTGGTAGGAGAACCTGGACTCTCACACTCCAAAAAATTTATCACGGGAACAGGATGGGAAAAAGCCTCAGACTAAATAGGAGACATTCCTCAGACTAAATAGGAGACAAATCAGAGTGGCCACTGAACTGGACACAGGACATACTAAGATCTCACATACACAGACTCGGACAGTCCGAAGAGACGAAGTGTCCGTTGTGCTTGGAGAACTACGAGACAGTTGAGCACGTCCGATGTGACTGCTCGGCTGTTGCCAGATCGAGATACTCCCTGTTCGGAAACACGATGTTACACATAACACAGTGTCGCCCGAGAGACTCCTCAGATTCGTTGAGGGTCTGGGCATAACGGGTGACAACTAGCAGGCGCAAAACTTGATGTTAACACTTAGTTTAAAAACATGGCACATAGGCGCCTTCTCAACTTGGAAATAGAGGTCACCAACGATAACCTCAAACTAATAACAAACGACATGCAGAAAAGACAGTAACTTTTGGAGAACATCTTGATCGTCACACCTTGGAAGAGTATTATAGAAGATAGCAGGTTAGTAGTGAGAGACGCTTTCGATCAATCAGGGAGGGCAACATTCGAAAACTTAACTTAAAACACAACCACCATCAATATAACATTCCCACTAAGGATAATTGGATTAAAAACTTGACCAATGTGGCCATCCCTATTGACATAAAGCGTTTTCTTGCGCTGGGATCTAAGTTCGGCAATGCCCCTAAAAAGCAGAATGTATCATGTAAACGAATATTGACCAGCTTTGAATGCGTCGTAAAAAATGTACCCACTAACGTAGATTTAATCAGGGCCAGATTCACAAACATCCTAACTAATTTTTTCAACGCACCTGTCAGCAATAGTCCCTTAAACTTATTGTATACTCGCACAAGACGTTTTTTGAAAGATCATCAAGACATCATAGTAACCAGGGCAGATAAGGGTAATGTAACAGTGTTGTTGCCCAGAGACATGTACCTGCAAAAAGCCTTAGACATTCTGAACGATGAATCTAGTTACACGATTCTTCCTTGTGATCCCACCAACACCTATCAAAACAGATGCAACAGATTGGTCTCGAGCCTCAAGGAAAGACGCCTAATTTCCCAAGAAGAAGCTGGCCAGCTCCGAACGTACAATCATAGCTCACCCAAGTTTTATGGACTGCCTAAAATCCATAAGCCCACACTCTTCTAAAGGCCCATAATTTCCTCAATCAATGCCCCTAACAGCAAGCTATCAGCTCTTCTTACCTCAATTCTTACAAAAGCATACAACAAAAACAATCCCTATTTCATCAAGGACAGCTTTGAATTCGCTGAGTTCACCAAGGACTTATGACTCCCAGCTGGTTTCGTTCTGGTTAGTTTTGATGTCATCTCCCTATACAGCAATATTCCATATAAATTAATAACCAATGCAATACACAAGCACTGAAATGAAATCAAAGAATTCCACCACTCTCGGGGAATGGAACATTGCAGAAATACTTGCATTGATTTGGGACACAACTTACTGTTCTTTTAATGGACAATTCTACAAACAAGTCATGGGCACCCCTATGGCAGCCTCACTGTCTCCAATCATTGCCCAATATGTAGATAATGGACGAGTTACTCGATAATTGCTTGGAAAAATTAAATTTGCAGGTCCCTTTTTTGAAGAAATACGTAGATGAACATCATAACAGCTGTACCAACAGATCAGATCACTCACACACTAACAGTTTTTAATAGTTACAACCAACATATCCAATTTACAGCTGCGGAAGAAACAAACAATTCAGTTCCTTTTCTTGATACACTGGTAACCAGACTACAGTCGCAACAAATTATCCTAATCTGGTATCAGAAACCTACTAACTCCAATATATATCTAAATTTTCACTCTAGCCATAACCAAAGAACAGAAATCAACATGGTACTTGCATTGAAGAATAGAATTGAAAAAATCTCACATCACTCGTTCAGAGCTCAAAACCTACAACACCTAAAGGACATCTTGATCGAAAACTCATACCCTCTAAAGTTAATAAGAAAATTGCTTTTCAACACCTCACAGACGCAACAGACAAGCATCCACATAAATGACAATTCAACACGTGAGGAGGATGATTTTTTATCCTCTAGATCTTTCAGGTTTACAGACATGGACTTAAGCAATGACTTAACTAACACACACACAACATCGGAACCTACTGTTAAATACTTCTCTTTTCCTTACATCAAAGAGATACATAGCAACATAAAATTTAAGATCTGATAAAATACTTCGAAATTCGAGTTAATTCCATAAATTATATTTACCAATTGTCCGTGCAATTCCAAGGAATTTCAGATATTTTCAAAAAAAAATCTTTGGTAGTTTCATAAAATGTTTAGTAGTTCTGAGAAATTTGCAGTAATTCCAAAAAATTCTCAGAAATTTTCAGTAATTTGAATAATATGGGAAATAATACCAGTCCATATTACAAAAAAAAATCTGGTAATTTAGTAAAATATTCAATAGGTTCCCAGTACTTCCGAGAAATTTGCAGTGATAGAGAAAGATTTTCTGTAATTCTCACTAATACCAATTGCTTGTACACTAAAATTCAACAGTGACTTTCTCGGGCGTGTAAACCGCACCTCACAATGCGTATACTAAAATTTAAAAACTACAAAAACTTTAAAATAACAAAAATTTTTGAAAAATTTGCAGTAACGTAACTCCCGAGGTAACTCCATAAAATTACCAGAAATATCCAGTAATCCGTAAAATTTCCAGTAACAAAAAGACATTTTCTTTACTTTTTAGTAAGGCAAACGGCTTGTGTACTAAAATTCCAGAGAGACATTCCCAGACCGTAACTCATAATGTTGATTCCAAAATTACAAAACTGAAAAATTATTTCGAAATTTCAAATACTTTCCGTGGAAGTCCGTACAACTCCAAGTAAACCCAGGTATTATCAAACAAATTATTTAGCTATTTCATAAAATTTCCGGTACCAGTAAATCTGCAGTAATTCTATAAAATTTTCAGAAATTCCGAAAAATGTCCAGCAACAGAGAGAAATTCTCCGTAAATTCCAGTAATACAAATTGCTTGTATACTAAGATTCCAAAACTCAAAAATTAATTGGAAATTCTAAGTATTTCTCAGAAAATCCGCACATTTCTATATAATTTTAAAAATTTCTCAAGAAATTCTTTAGTAATTCTATAAAATTTCCAACATTTCCATTCATTCATAGTGATTCTTAAAAATTCTCAGTAATTTTAAGAACTTTAAGAAATAATTGCTCGAACTACAGTGAAATTTTAGCATGCCATTCCTCGAGGACTAAAACGCACCTTACAATGTGTACACACATTCTAAAACTGAAAAATTACCTACTTTAAAGTTCCAAGTATTTTCCAAAACTTTGTGCACTTTTGGGAAATCTGCAGCAATTCCAAACAATTCAGTCACAGAGAGAAACTCTTCGTAATTCCCAGTAATACAAATTGCTTGTACACTAAAATTCAAGGGTGACATTTCTTGACGTGTAAAACGCACCCCATAATGTGTACACTGAAATGCCACAACGAGAAAATTAATTTGAAATCGTGTCCCCCAAAAAATCCATTAATTCCAAATAATTACACATATTTCAAAAAAAATTCTAAGAAATTCTTTAGTAATTTTCTAAAACTCACAGTATGTAATTCCCAAAAATACTGAGTAATTTTGAAAACTTTCAGGTAATTGCAGTAAAGCAATTGCTTGTACCTACACTGAAATTTCAAAGCGCCATTTCCAGAGGGGTACCCCACCTTATAATGTGTACACGAAAATTCCAAACTGATAAGATACTTTGAAACTTCAAGCATCTTGCATAAATTCCAAATAATTCCCAGAAGGTTCGTAAAACTTCACGTAATTTCAGATATTTTAAAGACATTTCAAAGTAATTCTAATTATGGTAAACACATTTCTGGGTAATTTTTTAACATTTTCAGTATTTTCAATAAATTTTCACTAATTCCGATAAATTCTCTTTAATTCGCAGTATATGAATTGCTTTTAAAAATTGCTCCAAAATGCTCTAAAAAACTGACGTTTTGTTAGGAAAATGTAACCTTGATTTTTTGGACACTGGCAAAAAACGAATTTTGACCCCTATTGACCACTGCCTTGACCAAAAGGAGAAAACCTTTTTTTTTGTAGGAACGAGTGCGTTTTTTACAATATTCTTTAAATCTTAAATTAATTAATAAAATTAATAACTTTTAATGAGTATGTGCGGAATATTTGAAACACTAAGTCATTAAAGGGTCAATTTTTACACTGGGAAATCTGCAGCAATTCCAAACAATTCAGTCACAGAGAGAAACTCTTCGTAATTCCCAGTAATACAAATTGCTTGTACATACACTAAAATTCAAGGGTGACATTTCTTGCAATGTAAATCGCACCCCATAATGTGTACACTGAAATTCCACAACGGGAAAATTAATTTGAAATCGTGTCCCCCAAAAAATCCATTAATTCCAAATAATTACACATATTTCAAAAAAAATTCTAAGAAATTCTTTAGTAATTTTCTAAAACTCACAGTATGTAATTCCCAAAAATACTGAGTAATTTTGAAAACTTTCAGGTAATTGCAGTAAAGCAATTGCTTGTACCTACACTGAAATTTCAAAGCGCCATTTCCAGAGGGGTACCCCACCTTATAATGTGTACACGAAAATTCCAAACTGATAAGATACTTTGAAACTTCAAGCATCTTGCATAAGTTTCAAATAATTCCCAGAAGATCCGTAAAACTTCACGTAATTTCAGATATTTTAAAGACATTTCAAAGTTATTCTAATTATGGTAAACACATTTCTGGGTAATTTTTCAGTAATTTCAATAAATTTTCACTAATTCCGATAAATTCTCTTTAATTCGCAGTATATGGATTGCTTTTAAAAATTGCTCCAAAATGCTCTAAAAAACTGACGTTTTGTTAGGAAAATGTAACCTTGATTTTTTGGACACTGGCAAAAAACGAATTTTGACCCCTATTGACCACTGCCTTGACCAAAAGGAGAAAACCTTTTTTTTTTGTAGGAACGAGTGCGTTTTTTACAATATTCTTTAAATCTTAAATTAATTAATAAAATTAATAACTTTTAATGAGTATGTGCGGAATATTTGAAACACTAAGTCATTAAAGGGTCAATTTTTACACTGGGAAATCTGCAGCAATTCCAAACAATTCAGTCACAGAGAGAAACTCTTCGTAATTCCCAGTAATACAAATTGCTTGTACATACACTAAAATTCAAGGGTGACATTTCTTGCAATGTAAATCGCACCCCATAATGTGTACACTGAAATTCCACAACGGGAAAATTAATTTGAAATCGTGTCCCCCAAAAAATCCATTAATTCCAAATAATTACACATATTTCAAAAAAAATTCTAAGAAATTCTTTAGTAATTTTCTAAAACTCACAGTATGTAATTCCCAAAAATACTGAGTAATTTTGAAAACTTTCAGGTAATTGCAGTAAAGCAATTGCTTGTACCTACACTGAAATTTCAAAGCGCCATTTCCAGAGGGGTACCCCACCTTATAATGTGTACACGAAAATTCCAAACTGATAAGATACTTTGAAACTTCAAGCATCTTGCATAAGTTTCAAATAATTCCCAGAAGATCCGTAAAACTTCACGTAATTTCAGATATTTTAAAGACATTTCAAAGTTATTCTAATTATGGTAAACACATTTCTGGGTAATTTTTCAGTAATTTCAATAAATTTTCACTAATTCCGATAAATTCTCTTTAATTCGCAGTATATGGATTGCTTTTAAAAATTGCTCCAAAATGCTCTAAAAAACTGACGTTTTGTTAGGAAAATGTAACCTTGATTTTTTGGACACTGGCAAAAAACGAATTTTGACCCCTATTGACCACTGCCTTGACCAAAAGGAGAAAACCTTTTTTTTTTGTAGGAACGAGTGCGTTTTTTACAATATTCTTTAAATCTTAAATTAATTAATAAAATTAATAACTTTTAATGAGTATGTGCGGAATATTTGAAACACTAAGTCATTAAAGGGTCAATTTTTACACACTAAACAGACTTTTGCCACGTCCCAATTTTTCTTTCAAAGTGAGGTATTGGTTGCCGCCATTACACCCTCTAGTAAACCCTCATAACCCTAAAACCCCTTTCCGAGATTTACTATCTAGGCGAATATGCCTCTTCTTTTCGCAGACAAGCAAAAAATCGCATTGACAGATAAATATGATGACGCGCATTAACAGACGAACTCAGAATTCGAGAACTATGCGATTTGGACTAATAACGGTTACGAGTGGTACTCTCGAGCGCTTTGAGAGTATTCCTATCCTTTGTTTTTCAATAAGAATGTAAAGATGGCAATACACTAAGATCGGTCTATCTGGTGTCATCTGTGTTCAAAAGTTCAAATAATTTTGGTGAATGAAAATTGTTTATTTATGCGCCATCATGACAGTAGCGGTGACTTTTGACTTTACTTTTACTGCCTAGGACTTTTTTGCTACTTTTTGGTCTCAGGATTAGAAAGCCCACTTTAGGTGTACGTATGAAGAAACCAAATGACGTACTTTTAGTCCGCAAAAATTAGAAATGCAAAAAACAACTTTTAGTTTTTAGATTTAAATATGTCTTGAGTGTTTAATATATTTAATATATAAACTGTTAAATATCTCTTAATTTGACGGTTTCAAATGAACAGCCCGTACGTTACATACTACCGAGTTCTGTGGATAGTGGGACATCCTGTCGACATCAGGCAAATTTACATACGAATGAAGTTACATATTGTTAGCAAATGTCTAAGTCATTTTTGAAATGTTGCCAGAAAAAAATGTTGGTCTGTGTGGAAACATTCTTTACCTTTTCACCAACTCCTTTTAAGAGATAGATGGAGGCTTTGTATTTTTTATTCCCAAGAAAGCATAACAGAAAGTATCGCAATTCTATGACCACTTTTTTCAACAAATGGATACATTGTTGTACAATACAATGTCAACTAATCTTGCTAGAGTTGAAGACAAATGTGCTCTGGTGGATAATGATACCATCCATGAGAATAAGTGAAACAAGTTGAGTTTTCAATATTATAAGAGTATCCAAAGAGATGAAATCCATATGTGAAAGTTTTTGTTTCAACTAAATATTTCTTTTATGTTTTATATAGAAAGAAAAACTTTGTCTAGGCTAACTTTACGTGTACCTATACAACTTTCCCATGGAAATTTAAATATCGCTCACCAAATATATATTTAGGATCACGTATTACAAGAAAAAAATAAAGTAAATTGAGACCAGTATAATGCAGAGGCATTAGGAATGCATCAGATAAGCCGCTTATGAGCGTACGCATGTCTGCCCCATCAAAATTATTCCTACACCCCGTGTCAAATGCTCGAAAGCCAAAGTGAGATCTCCACAGATTATGGTGAGCCATTGATGCATTTAATGCCTCTCTCTACTGTCTAAATTCTGTTTTTGTTGTGGCGCGTTAAAACCCTCTTCTATATGGGGTAGGTACGCATGAAATTTAAGGCGTGCGATTTTAAAGGTGGCACTTCAGGGGTGTACTGGATAGTTTTCAAATTAGAGAAATTCCTGCTTTGACACAGAACGTTCAAAAATTAAAAAAAACCTGATAAAATGAAAGTGAAAGAAGATGGAAAATCTGTCAATGCCTCTAAAGAGACATCGTCCCGTGCTCCTATGTTGTTAGTTTGAGATTAAATAGCAGAAAACCGAAATTTAATAAATCTTACATATTCTCGAAAAAAAAACTACAATTATGCTCGAAAAAAAAAGCACATTTTGTAAATATGCTTGTAAAGTCTTTTTGACTTGTAAAGATAACAAGAATATAGTATTCCGTAAGCACACGATCATGGTTGTTACAGAAATGTCCAAAACTTTTGATTTAGTTGTCGGAATCGACGATTTTTTTTTTGTCTGACACTCAGGGTTTTTTACTGAAGTTTATTGCTCTTGGTAACATCTTACAGCATTCATAGTTATTACGGATTAAATTTGACTTTTTATTATTTTGGGGTAATTTTGACTCACAATTGAGCTTTTCTTACGACAATTGAAATGTAAATTGATTCGCATTGAGACACTTGTCGAGCAAAATTGCTTTCTTTTTTAGTTAATGAAAACTATTTTAGCAATTTTTTAAAAGTACTTTGTCCCGAAATTAGACATAATAAATCCGTGACACATAATTACTTTCTTGGAATAATTTTCTTCTATTTCCTGATTTTTTTCAGATCTCTTAACTCGGTTCTTCTACAGTTTTTAAGTATTTTTTTTCTTACTGTTCTGGTATTCTTTATTCTTCATATATTTCCAATTTTACCTTATTTTTCATGTTTTGTTGAATTTGTAGTTTCTTCATTTTTTCTTATCGATTGAAAGTAGACATTTTATTGCGATTTGATTCTTTTAAGCTTTTGCGACCTAAAATTTAACGCTTTCAACAACAGTTGTAATGTGAATTGATTGCTGATCTGCCTCTTTCAACAGAACTACGTTGCCACACTCTCAGCAACTCTTCAGGCAGGCATGACTCAATGAGTGGAAAAAGGATTGCAGAATATTTCTCAGACTCTACGCCCAGGGTCTCTAGAGACCTTAGTTGTGTTTCAATGCCATCATAAAGTTCAAACACCCGCTTCCTATTCTTAGCAACAGCGTTGCTTAAAATCAAACGCAAAAGCTCTCTAATATACACTTCGATCTGGAGATCTTCTCGCCCAAAACGTGACCTAAGGCAATCAAAAATTTTACTATAGTTTTCCCTAGTTGCTGGAAAACTATCTACTAAATTTCTGGCACTACTACCTGGCAAAGTAGCTTGTATCAGGTAATCAACTTTGTCTGCCAAATCTATGTCAGGATCATCATGAATTTTCTTGAATTGTGCCCAAAAAGACGGCCACTCTTTTATAGTACCATCAAATTGTTTAAATTGTATGATAGGTAGCTTAAGTTTTCTCTTAATCACAACGGGTCCTGGTGTCCCACTAAAGACCATAGATGCTGTACTATGGCTACTTTCCGAGACCTCCCTTCTGCGCAGATATTGCTCACAGCGAGGCACAAACTCATTCTTCTCTCTTTGGACATAATGGTCGTTACCTTCCATCTCTCCTGACAAGTTGTCCTCACTAACTCCCGCTGCGAGCAGCATTTAAAAAAATTCTGTGTTAAGGTTCTTCATGGGGCTGGTACAGTTGAGGGAAGTCATTGTTACTAATTTTTTTAAAAAATTTTCTTTAGGCATTAATAGAATTGACAAAAGAGTGGTAGAACTTAAAAACATTTATAATAATATCAATTTTTATAATAAAAATAATAAGCTCCCTTACCTGAAACAAACTATACAATGGAAGTTAACTTGAAGGTTATGTTAAAACACTGTCTTGGGAATATAGACGGTTCCAGAACAGCTGTTTTTGATTAGGTCCGCCATACTATTGTGGGTCAAACAAACCATGTTGCCAAACATACGAAACTTTCCGTGTTTATACGGAAATGATCCACAAGGATCATGACAATTCACATGTTGTTGGCACTTTTGGGGTGAGAAATCTTTTATTAAAAGAAAATTTTTTTGTTGTTATTTACATTTTTTCACGCTATTTTTCCTCTTACCGATTTTAAAACAACATAAATAAATTTAAGTATAAAAAAATAGTGAGAATGGCAACCCCGCCGCCGGTTTTTTAATTTGGATGTGTAAACGTTTGAATAACATCGATTTTGTTGGTTTGAATATTGAAACTTATTGAAAAAGTCGTTTATTTCTAATTTTTGTGCCAAAAATGTTTAGAAGTGAATATTACTTCAAGCTTACTGGTGATGTCAAGTATCCTTATGACCAGAAAGTGGAAATTATAAACAATATTGATCCTTACTCCCTTTCGCCACAAGATTTGAGTTTCCCAATTTGTGATTTGCCAAATGTGACCTTACTGGATCTTGCAGACTATTTTATTTTAAAGCACAGTTATTATACGTAGGTACTAATAAGCAGCAGTTGTGTAATTTCAAGTAAGATCAATTTAAACAAGCTACTGCTTTAGCCAAAGTTATAGCTTATGCGTTTTTTTTTATAGTTCTTTCTACAGTCTTAACTTCAAGACTAGCATATTCATCACATGGTGTGAATAGCTATATGTTTCTGAATTGTCATATATCAATTTAGGGCCTGCTGTTTTTTTGTCACAAAATGAACCAAATTGAGTTTAACCATACAGGCAGAAATTCAACCAATTGTCAGCTGTGTTTTCTCCTTATATTTTATACATACTCAGGGCAGGACAACTTGACTTTATAAAACTGGGCATTAGCATAACCACATAACTTTTCAATTCCATCAGAATTCTCATTAAAGTAAAGTTCTTATTAAAGGTGCTTATCAAGACTATGTTAGGTTTAGAATCACTGGGTGTACACATTTTGCAGATTTAGTTGTAGGTATTCAGAAGAATTTATGGTGACATAAATTAAATTTTTTAATAGATTTCCTCAAAATGCACCCCAGAGGGTCATTTACCCCAGAGGTATAATTACTGGTGAGTTTTATTCTGGGCACATGGAATATAATTGAATTTAGTAATATTTAGTGAAATTCAAGGAAATTTTACTTGACACTTAGTGGAATGAATTTGAACATAATTTATGAATTGATTTACCTCTCGTTTTAGGTGCTGTGTGAACATGTGATAAGACAAGATATCAATTTACTTACACAATAAGCCTCATTTGCAAGGTTGTGGTTTAACAGAGTCAAGTGGGCTGTGAATCAAGGAATCTCTCACCAAGTTAAAGAATGTACATATGTTGGTCAAGTGCAGACATTTTGTTGCAAAGGAGGCAGAAAATGTCATAAAATTAACATGACTGCCATAAAAGTACATAGGTAACTCCAGATATAAGAAAGTGCATTAATGCGAAATGCAAATTATTTTCACTTGTATTTTAATGTGAGACATCTCTTTCTTTGAGTTGTTGAAAGAAAATAGTGGTGACAACTCGAGTGAAATTCATTTTATCTAAATTTTTTATGTCAACCAACTTTTTGGGTCAAAAATTCATACCTAACTTGAGAAGTTCTTCCTGAACTTTTCTGTTGAACTCCTAGTGTTACATGTATTAGTCATTCACTTGTTATTGACATCAAGTAAGCATTGGAAATTAGACTTTGACATTTTTATTGTATTTTCTCAACATGTGCTGAAAGGAGATATTTAGGTTTAAAAAAAAATGAGGATTTAAAAGATAACGAGATGACAAAAATAAGTGAATGACTTGTATTTACCTATTATACTCTACCTGTTTATTGTATTTAATATTATTAGTTTTTAAAGTATTTAGGTATTTAAGTTAATTAGTATTTAGAATTTGCAGTATTGTTAGGGTTGTATTAATTGTTACTTAATATCACTTTTATTGACATGCTCAGAACTGCATATAAAAACATGTTGTGTATCATATAATTTTACAGTGAAAATAATATACTTAATGTTAATATACCTACCTGCCTAATATCCAAAAACAATGTGTGTACTTTTTACAACTTTGACACCCTGTCCTAACTTCAGAGAGAATCGGATCAGAAGCTCCAAAATGGCATTATAAAACCCCACTTAGTAGTGTTTATAATTTAACCAACACCAAGCCACACTTAGCTAGCTACAACCTTTGACTACAACAATTGAAGCTCCTCCTTGAAACATATTGTAATGCTTTTATTCCAGCCAATGTACCAAATTCTTGATTGTAAGACAGGAAATATGAAGTAAGACATGAAAGTCTTGTGAAAGGATTCTACGTGGTTGGTGTAATGACAGATTTAGAGAAGTATTTAAATGGTACGTTTAACAGGACTTTTATAAAAGAACAGTATGTACTAAAATAGTGGTATGGAAACATCTTGAACTTCCATTGTCTATATTGAGTTTTTTTACACGACATTTCGAACAGTGGAATCTCTGCTCGTTTTCAAGTGAAACTGAAACAAGCAGAGATTCCAGCCTCACTTGAAAATGAGCAGAGAGAGATTCCACTGCTCAAAACGTCATGTAAAAATACTCAATAAAGACAATGGAAGTCCAAGATGTTTGGTTTAATAGTACATCATTGTCTACCACCTTTAAACAAAAATAGTGGTATGTTTACAAGCAGATAGTATGTTTAAAATATTTTAATATGTTTAAAAGTCCACAGAACTTTCTTATGATGAAAAAAATATAAACATGTCTTGTACGTAGTTGGACTAAAGATGAATTTAGAAGATAAGTATTTAAATGGCAAGTTCAGCAGGACTTCTCTAAAAGGATAATATGTAACGAAATGTATGTTTAAAAGTAAATAAAATGTTTAAACTATTTTAGTATAAATATCTATAATATATATGATAGTATGTTTAAAAGTGGCTAGACATTCTTACAATGAAAAACTATAAACAAACAATACTGTATGGATCAGAACCAATTATATACCTACAACTTTTTGGAGGGCCTGTAGAAAGGCATGATTTTGGTTAACGAATTATTTCTAAAATGTTCATTGTTAATATCAGATTTTGTATGTTTAAGTTGAAACTAAAATTAAACTACCTCATTATCAAAGTATGTATTTGTCTTGCTGACACAACTTTTGACTGGATGCTCTTAAAATTACTCTATAAAACTTCCTTTGCCTAAAAGAAACAACATAGGAATACACTTATTACCAAAACTCGATTTACAAATCATACCTGTGTTTGGATCACACTTAGCTTTTCTAAAATTCCTTTCAAGAACCGAAATTCTAGCTGAACAACCAGCCTGGGTTTGCCTTTCAGGGCAATGCAGGTTTTCCTACAATTTTAAACATAAATAAGTAGGTATGCTCCAGTATACCTGCACATATACCTATCTAAATACTTTTTAAGAATAATTACTGTTGAACTTACCAGTTATGAAATATCAGGTAATACGTCTCTTGCTAAGTCATCTTTGCTTCCTTTAAGGCTTGAAATTCAAACCCAAGCATTTCCATTTCCATGTTCAGTGTTCAGTAACCAGGCAGATCAGGAAATCGAAAGAATGAAACGGTATTTCAATTATCTCATTCAGTAGGCATTTGAACATAAACGACATTACAAGAATAAGACATTTCCAATAAGGGCATAATTCAAAGCAACACTTCAGATGATGATTAGGCCGCTTAGAGACTTTAGGAGATACTTGTAGTTAAACATATCTTAAATCAAAACTGAAACATGATGATAAAGATCGATTTTCAAGTTTCGTTTGACAGTGACATTGTGGGGCAAACATATGTCAAATGACGTAATCTTGGAATCGTCTATAAATTGAAACGACATTTGTCATAAATGTCAACAAGTGACATTTTTGAAAAACTACGGGTAACCTTGTAAATTATATAGATTATCTTAAAAAATATGGTAAAACGCACAACTTTAGAGTTTAGTCGTTTCTAATCCGAACTAACCTAACTAAAGGATCCTTCATCCACAAAGCGGCCCGTGCCGCTTTGTTTTTAACTAACCTGATCAAAGGAAAAACATAACTGAACTAACCTAACCAAAAGAAAACTAGAACTGAACTAACCAAAGGAAAACTAGAACTGAACTAACCTGAACTAACCTGAACTACCCTGAACCAACCTGATCTAACCTAACCAAAAGATTTCTCATAGAAAAACAAAGCCCTTGGCCAAGATTATACGTAGGCCTGTATGGCCAAAGCGACCCTGATGAATAAAGCTTTTACCATATTTTTCAAAATAATCTACATAATTTACAAGGTTACTCAGAATTTTTCAACAAAAGTCGTTTCAATTTATATCTGCATGACAGTGTTTAGTTTGTTTCAGGTAAGCGAACTTTATTATTATAAAATGGTTGGCGCGTAGGCTTCTGGATTCTTGGACCCTTGTGATTGTATGGTTGGTTGTTATCTTGGGTTCTGGTCCTTTTGTCTGATTAAAATAAGTTACAGCGGGTGCTTCTAACTTCTCTGTTTAATGACGTTTCGACACAAATTGGTGCCTTCATCAGATTACACAAAACGATGTACAGTTTTGGTTCGAAGTTTGTTGCAGTTTTTTTCTTTATGTATTGTTACTTGAAGAAAAGTAAATGAAAGTTGCATTATTGCTTTGTACATGCTGCTCGCCGTGTCGAAACTCTGCGGCTAACCGTCAGAGATATCGTACGGCACGCAGCATGTACTATGAGGATTATTATTATATTTATTCTAAAAATTGATATTATTATAAATGTTTTTAACCACCACCTATAATTTTCTATATTGTCCATTTTATAAATTCCTAAAGAAAATTTTCGAAAAAAATGAGTAATAACGATTTTTCTCAAGTGTACCAGAGGCTTCTTCATTTCACTGACCTTTTCACTCAACATGACACTCATTGCTAGTGAGACAACTTCGGTACAAAATTGAGATTTTTAATTATCAATGATCCCTGATTTTAAAAGTTTCTTTTATATAGTTTTGGCGCGAAATAGAAGTTCTGCAACGGGGCAAAAGTTTATGTTTATTGAGCGAGTTATGGTGCGGAAAGGCACCGCTTTTTTGCAAATTTTTATTGGATGATTTTGGCCCATATTTAGAAATATTTTAAATTTGAGCCTCTAAATATCAACCACTGCTGGATATATTTTTTTTCTAGAATTTTCTGACTACGCAGACAAAATTTGCTTCTTTTCATCATTTTTACAAAAGTTACTTATTTTTATTATTGTTTTTATTTTTCCTATTTACTGTTATTCTTATTTTTTATTCTTTATAAAACTAAAAATTTCTAAAAACACCAAACCTACTACTTAATAACTTTTATAACTGTGTATGATTATTGTTGATATTTTCTTTTATCAATTTACTGTTTTCTTTTATTAATTACTATTGCAGAGGGTGAAAACAATAGTGATATTCTCCATTTTTTGTTAATAAAATAAATGTATATTTTCAGTAATTGTAATAATTATTTGTTTTAGTAGGGTATAAAGTTGTATCCTGTAGAAGGAGATGGATAGATTCAATTGTTGAACATTATGGAAGCAGAGTCTGTTCTGCGAGGTCTTTCGCAGGTACATTAATGTTTTATGTAGAAATCATTCGGATACGACGGGCAGAAGTTTTCCAAAATGGATTTTGCCACGATAACAAAAACTAATCAACCGTAAAAACACTATAAAAAGATTATTTCTGCTTTAAAAAAAAAAGAAATTGCTTAATTCACACATACTCAGTCATTTTCCAAAACATAAAAATCCATACCCACATCGAGCTTTTGTAAATCTATTATTCATTGGCTGACTTTCCCGCAACAAAGGAACGAGGTAAACGCCACGTTCACCCCCATTTGTGGGGATATTGTGGTAAACTGGGTGGAATGATTAAAATAAAACAGGAGAAGCATCTATGGGCACATAAATCGTAATTACATCTCCATTCATGAATGTTTTCTTTTATTTTACTTACAAGATTTTGTATTCAGCTATGTTATCATCGGTATTGGAAATTGAGTTTTCATAGTAACATACCTAGAGTAATATCTATAGCGGAGCTTAAAAAAAAATAGCTATTTATGATGTAAAGGTGCTAAAAATGTAATTTTAAGTCATGCGTGTGAAAGTTTGCAGCAAATTTTTAACTTTTTCTATTAAAATTTATATAGAAATTATTTTTAACATTAGTGACTTACTTTTAACACTAGTATTAAAGGTAGAATTTTTAATTCGTTTGTACAAAAAATTATTTTCAAAATTATCTAGGTAACAAATGTTCCAAAGTGATAGAAATTTTTAGCTTTTTCGCAGGAAACTCTAGTTTAAAATGTGCAAAAAGGCAATATTTGCCTTTTTTTTTGTTTTAAAAACTTTTTACAGTCAAATACATTGAAGTGTTCACAGTCACCTAGGTAAGATTAATTTTATTATTGTAAAGCATCTTTGAGACCATGTTAATAATTTGTCGAAACAAAAGTTAAAATGAGTCGATATAAAAAATGTTTTCATACTGAAATTTCAGTCAGTCGAGCTGAAGATATTAATAAATAAAATCAGAATAAATAAAATTACTCTACAAGTATTGAGCTGCCCATTCCTGGTTGAATGTCGATGAAGAATAATTGTCGAAGCTACTTATTAAATTTAAGCACGTTATACTATTTTATTGCATATCGCTTCACATAGTGCTAGTGTATGGTAACTGAGAGATTGTTAGCAGCCTCAAAAAAAAAGTACCGATATATTTCAGGTCACAAACACGTCAAAAAGCACTAAGCACTAAAAATTAATTTTTTTCCTTGTTCCTTGTCTCCCCATCCATCCACCAAAAGTAAACCCTTTTACCGCTTGTCTGTCAGTTTACATCTCAAAGTTTGTAACTTTATAGCCTAATTAGCAGCATAAAAATTACCAAACAAATCACCAGATTTTCACGAATGTTGGAAAAAAAATAGGAGCATATCCGATCCGTTGCTAGAAAGTTCTAGATCAGCTGTTTCAAAACGCCTATAAATTTGGTAATTTTCATACAACACGCAGCTAACTATTGCAAAATATAAAACGCGCTTTATACAATTTTTTTGATGTGCCACTTTATCTGGCGCTTCGTTTAGCGTAAAGATGTAAGCTTAAATCCTATTAAATGTTGCAGGATAATGATACCTATATAAATAATATAGAAACCACCATAAAAATACATACAGGAATTTTGAAAAGAAAAACTAGGTTTTGTCGACTTGTGTAATTGCTTTAAGCTGTGACACTGAACAATCAATTATTAGGACGTAATCCCTGGCTAAAAATCTAATTGCGACATAAAAACAATAAGTCTTTTATTGAGATGTCTGTATTTCTTGGTTACTACATCGGTCATTAAAACGGCTCTAAGCCGACGATCGTAACAAGGCTTTGTCATCCTCGGTGGGGCGCCCCATCGGAGCGAAAAGACTTTTCATGCCTCATGCGAGATTGATTGCGCCCAGATTACGATCTAAAACAAATACACCGGGGATTGTAGACAACTCAATTTAAATGAGAAGTTTTAGCCTTGTTTATTCTTCTTTTGTCCTCCGCATAAGGCAGAGAAAATTAAATTTTAGATTTTTAACCTCAGTTATTTTTGCAAGTTCGACTCGAGAGATGAGGGTTCAGGAGCAAGCTTTGTTGTGGCGAAACCTGGATTATCCGGAAGCGGTCGTGATATCGATCCAGAGGATCCGGTCAGTGGCAACCAATCCGCCGGGGGAACGCCCAAACGCAAAAATAAGCGCACTTTATTATGTTTATATATTCTGCTCACAATGGATTCGAGATGTTGCGCAAGAGATTTTTTTTATTGGAGCAAAAACTACAAGTATTTTGTTCTTAATATAAAGCGGTGCAGTTTGTAGTTGAATCATCTAGCATATCGCTTTTGGCAAACCCGTCGTCGTCAACGCAGTAGTATTGCTGATTTCCCTTTTCGTCAATAACTTTTTGAAGTAAGTCGTAATTGCCTGTACTCTCACAGCTCAGACTGTGAGAATACATCTTGAAGTCTCTGGCACAATCTAGAAAAAATCATGAGCTTAGCTTTATCCTGAGCTTACTTAGCACTATGCTTACTGCAGGTAAGCTTATTCTTCATCCCTCCAATGTTAGTTTGCCAAGTTCCAATATTGCTATTATCCCTCCATGTACAATAAGCTCTGAAATTTTTATTTCATATTGTATTCTGCTATAGATTGATTACAAACTTCACCTACATTCCAGAAGATATGGAGTAGGCCCCGTAACTTCCATCCGCATCACATAGCAGCATATCAGGTTCAACGACTTGAACCCCACGGGCTTTCAATTTGGCGGTGATCATAGCTTTAGCAAACTTCATGCTTTCGCACTGCCGAAGATACTGGGAACCGATTTTACTCTCTGTGTCTATAAAACCATATTAATTGAAACACCAGACTTATGTAAAATGGACGAAAGGGAAAATGAAGTAATTAAAGGCAAGTCTCAAATAAGTTTTTGCACTTTTTAACTTAATGATTATTGTCAAAAGACAGAATACGAGAAATATTTTGTCAAAAGTTTTCACTAAAAAACATTGAAAGCCCGCAACGTTACAATCAATAAGCAGAGGTTAATTAATTCAAACCTTTGAGATGAAAAAAACTCAAGCCACAAATGGTGTTCCAATCGTTTGTGGGAACATCTTTCAAAGGCCATCAAATGCATAGACTAATGGCAAAACTACATTGAAACGAATAAAAGAACTTGGTGTTCAGATGAACAAAGACTAATTGGCTAACAAGTCTGTGAAGCAAAAAGTAAATAAAACCAAAATAACCGATTTTGTGCACGGCTATTATTGTGTTTTAAGCGTGTTATAACAGTTAAAAGTAAAGAAAAGTGTGTAGTTAATTGACAATAAATTATTGGACTACGCCACAACGACAATCTGGCGGACTGACCCATCAGCCGGAAAACTAAGACCAGTTAGTATGAAGGGGCTAACGCTGACTGGCCCCACAGAAACCCCCAGGATCATTAGGATTGGACAAATTCAAAGAAGCCTCACCATCTCTGGCAAGATTGAATATCGTCCAGGCAGATCTCATGATAACGCAGATGCATTATCACGCAGGTCTTGTAAAGGGGAATGACGACACTGTCAACGAGTAGAACAACGAGAAGGACCAACCCTTCTTAGGAGATCCAGGATTGACGTCGACGAACATTGGACCACTGAACAAATGAAGGCTGAACAAACAACCGATAATGCTGCGGGGTTAATACGTCAACGGAAGTTGGAAAATCAAAAACCTGATTGGAAGGACATAGCAGATAAGAGCGCAGAAGTAAAAGCTATGTGGGCTCAATTGGATTCCTTGGCGATTCAGAATGGTTAACTGAAGTGGACTTGGAAAGCCCCGTCGTGCCGCGAAAAGTGCCAGGCTCCAGTTTGTCGTACCAGAAAGTAGACGGAAAAATGTCTTGCGAGAAATGCACAATGGAGTGTGTGGAGGCCATTTTGGAGTGAATAAGATCCTGGAAAGGTACTACTGGGTGAATTGCTGAGATGACGTCGAAGAGAGGTGAGGAGATTGTGATACCTGCTGCTCCGTAAAAGGACCCCAAAGAAAGACTAGGGGGCAAATGAAGCAATACAAATTGCGATCGACGCGGCCGGTTCTTTTCCAGAAACGGACGATAGCAACAAATACATCTTAGTTGCCATGGATTATTTCAGTAAATAGGTTGATGCTTATGCACTACCAAATCAGGAAACTAACACCGTGGCAAGGGTCTTGATTGACGAACTCTTCAGTAGATTCGGCGTACCATTAGAGCTTCATTCGGACCAGGGACGCAATTTTGAATCGCAACTTTTCAAGAATATCACGGAACTTCTCGGAATCCTCAAAACAAGGACAACTAGGCTCCATCCATCGGATGGCATGGTTGAGCGTTTCAATGTAGCCATGGAACACTACCTCTGCAAGATGGTAGCGATAACCAGAAAGATTGGGAAAAATTTCTGCTTCTTCTAAAGATGGCTTACAAAGGTGCAGTATATAACACGACAGGACATACCCCGGCCAAGGTTATATTTGGTAAAGAACTTCGTCTTCCGGTAGATTTGGTTTACGCTGATGAACTTCGAGAAAGATTAAAGGAAATCCATCGAAACGTGATAACAAAGATAAAGATTGCCAGCGATCAGATGAAAGCCAGATATGACCTAAGGGCGAATTCTGCAGGATTTAAGGCAGGTGACTTTGTGTGGCTGTATAATCCACAGAGGAAGAATAAGTCTCCCAAGTAGTCTTGACCTAGTTGGGAGGGTCCATATACAGTCATCAAACGGACCAACGACGCGGTATACAAGATCCAACATATCCCTAGAGCAAAGATGAAAGTGGTTCATCTTGAACGGTTAAAGACTTACAGACGTGGAGATTTGTCTCCATTAGAATTAAGAGGGGGCAATGTTACGCCCGACCGTCGGTCTACAAAGATTCGAGCCGAAGCGGCAACGCCTGGCACCGACTGCGACCCCGGGAACCCATCTAGACTAAACGAGAACCGGGAACAGTCGCTTCCGTTCTCGAAAGTACGAGAATGCCAACCAAAGCAGTCCTCTATAGATGCGAATCAACGAAATAGAGCTTGAGGATCAAATTGCTAATACAAAAATTGCTAAAATAAAAAGTGCTAATTTTGAAGCAAACGGCTAACCGAAAAGATTGATACAGTAAAATGTTTCGTCATATTTAGGAGTCTGTATTTCAAAAATGCCTTAACCGAAATTTGTAATTTAAAGAAATTTTGAAAGACTGTTTCTTCTAGATTCAGAGTGGGAAGTTAGCCTTTTAAAAAAGTTAGTTTTAAAGATTGGCACTGCATTTGGTAATTAGAGTAACTTCGGAACATAATTTCTTATGTCATTTAATGAATTTGAATGATATCTCGGGACATGTTTCAGCGACTTGGACTTAACATTAATAAAACACTTCTATGTTCAGGGGTACAAACTGATAAATATTATGTTAACTATGACGTCATGACGGATGCTCTATAACTTTAAGAGTTTTATTGCAATGACATTGAGAGCTTTGGCCGATCAGGGCGTTTTTTGTCGTTTTTTTTTTGGTCTACAAAAACAGCCACCGGACGTTTACAGAAAGTTTGCCCTTTCTTATAAGTTACAGTTTATTGAGGGAATACCAACGCCAATACAATAAATTGACTCTAACTGTTCATTTTAAAATAATTGATATAGATTGATGATTAATAAATTAAACATTTTTGTCCCATAATGTACCGGGTGACCCAATAAAACTGTTCCTCGGCTATATCTCTGGAACCGTTCGTCGTGTGTGAATCGCAAAGTGATTTCCCGTGCTTCCCGACGTTGACTGATTCGACTGTGGTGAGCTCGGTGGTATTTATTCGCAATAACGTCATATGCACGTGAAAAAAAACCTTAAGCTGCCAATTTTGTCAGCTATTTTTCTTGTAATTTGAGAAGGCAGTGTTTAAATTAAGTTTTTTTGGCACCGTTCAATACGGAATTTTATGCCTGTTGCAATGATGTATCACTCGATGTAGGTGGTCGTTGGATATTTATAAGTGAATATAGTTAGAAGTAGAGGGGTAAAGTGGACATTTTTTTCATAAGCATAATCAAACTTTACACTTCAAATCTAAATGAGGATGTTTTTTCTTGAATTCATATTTATACAGAGAAGATTTTAGGGTGGTTTGTCCCGAAATTGTTCCCAATAACGTCATACGCACGTGAAATAGAATCCTAAGCTGCTAATTTTGTCAGCTATTTTTTCTTCGATTTGCGAACGCAGTGTTTAAATTCACATTTCTTGGCACCGTTGAATAGAGAATTTTATGCCCGTTGCAATGATGTATCACTCGATATGGGTTGCCATTTGACATTCAAAGTGAGGTTAGCTGGAGGAGATGGGGTAAAGAAGGACGTTGATTTCACATGCATAATAGAACTTTTCTCTTCAAATCTAAATAAACGTGTGTTTTTTTAATCAATGTTTACATAGGAAGAAAATTGTATTTAGGAAGGTTTGTCTTGAAATTAAAGTCAACAAATTCCTAAGCTACTAAGTTTGTGTTTCTGTCAGGTATTTTTCCGTGTAATTTGCGAACGCAGTGTTTAGATTCACTTTTTTTGGCACCGCTGAATAGGGAATTTTATGGTTGTTGCAAAGGGATATCACTCGATGTAGGTGGTCGTTGGATATTTAAAAGTGAGTATAGTTGGAGGAAAGGGGTAAAGTGGACATTTTCTTCACAAGCATAATCAAACTTTACATTTCAAATCTTAATGCGGATGTTTTTTCTTGAATTCATATTTATACAGAGAAGATTTAAGGGTGGTTCTTCTCGAAACTGTTCCCAATAACGTCATATGCACGTGAAAGAAAAACCTAAGCTGCAAATTTTGTCAGCTATTTTTTCTTGGATTTGCGAACGCAGTGTTTAAATTCACATTTCTTGGCAATGTTGAACAGAGAATTTTATGCCTGCTGCAATGAGGTATCACTCGATGTAGGTAGTCGTTGGATATTTAAAAATGAGTTTAGTTGGAGGAGAGGGGTAACAGTGTTTAAATTCAAATTTCTTGGCACCGTTGAATAGAGAATTTTATGCTCGTTGCAATGATGTATCACTCGATGTGTTATATAATAAAACTGTTCCTCGGCCATATCTCTGGAACCGTTCGTCGTGTGATAAATCGACCATGAAGAATCTTTGGAAAATATTATAAGTTCTAAAAATGACCACCAGAGGGCATAACTGCCATCTTAAATTTTTAAATTGCATTTTCTATAAATTTCGCATAATAAACTAAATAATTGTTTTTTACATTTTTAAAGAGAACGAGTTTATTTATCATTTTCGTAAAAAATTCAGTTATTTCATAAACAAAGATGGTGTGGGTGTTCAATTATTTTTTTTGCAATAAAGTGCTTTAACTTCTTAACGGTTTGACCGATTTTAACAAATTTGGTATCATCGAAAAGAGCATTCCTTAGGCAATCAACTGAAATCTAATTTTGTTGAAACCTTCTCCGCCAGAGGGCTAGTTTTATCACCATGACCCAAATTAAAAAAAAAATCAAACGGAATGATATGACTTTTTCTTTATGAAAATGTATCCAAATAACATCCAAATAGGTAAGTGGAAACCGGTTTTCAAAATCTCGTTCCTAACTTCAAATATTGGGAAAATGAGATTAATGTATCTTTGAAGGCCAAGGATCACGCGGAAAATTTACTAAAACAATTAAAAATTTAGCTACAAAATTAATAAGATGTAAAAGAATATAGATAGAATTATTTAAAAAAATATACCGGGTGTCCAGCAGAACCCTGGACATAGGAGATTAACATGGGAAATCGGTTTTTATTTTTTTGCGCCTGTACGATTGATTTAATTGAAAAACTTTTAAGAGTAAAGTTGTAGAGTTTATAGTCAGTTATCATCCTGTAATTTTTTCAATACCACAGTTTTGGCTATTTTTTGGAAAAACGCCTCGAAAAGTGCAAAAATTTGAATTTGGCGCGTCACCCCCACCATGCATGTGCAGTGTCGCCAACATAATAATTTCTTATGTCAGACTCAGAGCCGATTTTCCTTTCTTATTTATTTTGAGGGACTATCATGTAGTAATTAACGTGATTATGCAGAGAAAATTAACTGAAAACCTGACGATAATGTTCTTAAATTATAGGTAAGTAAAAGTTACGTTTATAATTATCATAATTAGTAAAAGGAAAATCATTCCAATTTGTGTATGGCTGGTTGTCTAATTCATTTTAGTTTAGCAATACGACAACCACGATGACATGACAATTTGTCTCTTGTCACCAATTAAGGGTGTTCGTTGTTGTTGTTGTTATTGAGGTGAATTCATCTATCTCCAAATGTTTTACTTCAAAAGTGTCTATTTTGCAGTGCTGTGTGACGCGAGGCCCCATCCTGCATGTAAAAAACCCTTGCTAAGTGCTGGACTCTTCTATGACAGACAAAATCTCATTGGAAAACCAAATGCAGCGCGCCCCAAAATGCCAATCCACACATTGACAACTTCTCGACGTTGGTCTCGGTTGTCCTGCACTGTATGTGGATTTTAGAGAGTCCAAACTCATTCATTTTGTTGATTTGACGGACCCATTAATCCAAATTAACATTCATTGGTGGAACAAATGTTTATAGCAAATAAGCAAGACCAGTAAGCAGATAGCGATGGATGTTTGATCTGCTAAGACCAGTTTCTTTCATGTTTTATCTATGTATCTGGAGACTATAGTGCCTGTGAAAAAAACTCTTTTCAGTGACAACAAATCTTGCCAAACACAAATCGACCGTCCATAAATGGCGGCCAGGCCACAAACAACTTGAAAAACTGGCCAAAATTTGGTTTCATTCCAATCGATTGCTGCTGAATGCAAGACACAGAGGATGGTGTGACGCCCCATCTTGCATGTAAAAAACCCGTTCTAATGGCTGGATGGCTTCTACAGCAGGCAAAATGTCATTGCGAAGCATATTACCAGATTTGTTGGCGTTCAAACTGCAATCAATGAAAAATGGACCTATAACATGGCGCCCCAAAATGCCGATCCACACGTTACAGTTGCTCGACGTTGGTCCCGATTGTCATGCACTAGATGTGGGTTTTGGAGTGCCCAAATCCGATCATTTTGTTGATTTGAAGAGCCAGTCAATCCAAATTAGCATTCATCCCTGAAACAAATGTTTCTAACAAATCTTGGGGCTGCAATAATTTTTTCGGTTAGGATTTCACAAAACTCCATTTGGGGGAAAAGGTGGGTCGGTACGAGTTGTTGATGGTTCTCTTTTTTGTAGCTTTCAAAACCTTCTTTTTGCAGATAATTATGGATGGTCGATCCACTAAGTCTAGTTTCTTGGCCAATCTGTCGAATACTCTTGGAAGGATCATTGTTTACTGCAGCAAGAACAACAAGTTTTGCCACATTTTCATCCTCTGGAGCCGCACCAGCTTGAAGTCATCGCTTTCGCTCACAGGAACATATCGGCTTAATACTCCCAGTTTCCTCAAAACGAGCAACCACCGCCTGAAGTGAACTGCATGCTGATATTGGTTGTTCAGGAAACAATGCAACAATGTTGTCTCGAATTTGAGCAAAGGGATTACCAGCCCAGTATTGTTTTAAAACAAATTTTCTCTCCTCAAAATTCATTACTAATGAAACATTATGTATCAACAACTGTATCATACAAACTGTATCAACAAAATGGTTCCTAATTTCCTTACTTTTAATATCAATAAATACAAGGTTTCTGTATACATTACATTTTTATTTCGGGGAAATTGTGTGTGAAAAAGTGGATGCAACAAGTACCAAAATAAGTATATTACCATAATCAATCTATACATAAATTTCTTAACAGAAGAAATTAACAAGTGGATATGAAAAAGAAATGTAACATAAATTTAGGTAATAACACAGATAACAACAATTATTCCTATAAAAACACTATCACCTTTATTAAGATTCAATTCAATTCAATTCAAATTTATTCATGTTTACAATCACCAAAACAGCAATGTACATACCTCAATAATAGAATAGTCTACAAATTAAATTTAAATAAATTCAGTCCAGATGCCATTATTTACTTAATACTAAAAGCTTACAGTCAACATCCTAAAATAGACTATACACAGAGAAGAAAAAAAAAATAATAATTTTGATTAAAATACTTAAAACACTCTTCATCACAATAAAAAACATTTGCCATTAAAATTTGCTTAATTTCCTTTCGGAAACTATTCACTGTCAGTGCTTTAATTTTTATGGACAGTTGAAATATTTTACCGCCCAGTAGCCAGGACCATTCTGGCACCTTCTTAAATGACAATATGAGGTTATTAAACTTTTTCGGCCTCTAGTTAGGTAAGCATGCATGTCCTCATAACCAGAAAACAGATACATGTTATTTTTCACAAACAGCAAATTCTCCAATATAAACATGGAGGGCAGGGTTAGTATGCCTAGCTCTCTGAAGTGCGCTCTGCAGTCATCCCTGTAGCCCAGGCCAGCCAACAATCTGACCGCTCTTCTCTGAAGCCCGAACAAACGCTTAGCCCCTGAGGCATGGCCCCAAACAACTACAGCATAAGAGAGCCATGCATGAGAAGATGCAAAGTAAGCCGATCTAAGTACCGTACGAGATATCCTATATGAAAGCTGACGTAGCAGGTACAAACTTGTATTGAGTCTTGAAGCCAAGTTATCAGTGTGTAACTCCCATTTGGCACTTTCATCCACAAGAACCCCAAGAAATTTAACCTGGGATACGTGGTCATTTACGGTTCCAATCTCCCTCAATGCAAACACCATCCTCTGTGTCTTGCATTCAGCAGCAATCGATTGGAATAAAACCAATTTTTGGCCAGTTTTTCAAGTTGTTTGTGGCCAGTTTGGCAAGATTTGTTGTCACTGAAAAGAGCTTTTTCACAGGCACTATAGTCTCCAGATACATAGATAAAACATGAAAGAAACTGGTCTTAGCAGATCAAACATCCATCGCTATCTGCTTACTGGTCTTGCTTATTTGCTATAAACATTTGTTCCACCAATGAATGTTAATTTGGATTAATGGGTCCGTCAAATCAACAAAATGAATGAGTTTGGACTCTCTAAAATCCACATACAGTGCAGGACAACCGAGACCAACGTCGAGAAGTTGTCAATGTGTGGATTGGCATTTTGGGGCGCGCTGTATTTGGTTTTCCAATGAGATTTTGTCTGTCATAGAAGAGTCCAGCACTTAGCAAGGGTTTTTTACATGCAGGATGGGGCCTCGCGTCACACAGCACTGCAAAATAGACACTTTTGAAGTAAAACATTTGGAGATAGATGAATTCACCTCAATAACAACAACAACAACGAACACCCTTAATTGGTGACAAGAGACAAATTGTCATGTCATCGTGGTTGTCGTATTGCTAAACTAAAATGAATTAGACAACCAGCCATACACAAATTGGAATGATTTTCCTTTTACTAATTATGATAATTATAAACGTAACTTTTACTTACCTATAATTTAAGAACATTATCGTCAGGTTTTCAGTTAATTTTCTCTGCATAATCACGTTAATTACTACATGATAGTCCCTCAAAATAAATAAGAAAGGAAAATCGGCTCTGAGTCTGACATAAGAAATTATTATGTTGGCGACACTGCACATGCATGGTGGGGGTGACGCGCCAAATTCAAATTTTTGCACTTTTCGAGGCGTTTTTCCAAAAAATAGCCAAAACTGTGGTATTGAAAAAATTACAGGATGATAACTGACTATAAACTCTACAACTTTACTCTTAAAAGTTTTTCAATTAAATCAACCGTACAGGCGCAAAAAAATAAAAACCGATTTCCCATGTTAATCTCCTATGTCCAGGGTTCTGCTGGACACCCGGTATATCATCACCATATATTTTGGAACCATTTCCGGAGATTTTAGTAGGTATAATATAGTTACTTTACTGAATTGATTTTATGGTAGGGTCTGTGCCTCTAAGAAGAACCGTTTTTTTATAAAGCCCATGAAAAGAATAAGAAAGTGATCTAATGGCGACCTAGGTGTTCAAAACGGTATTCGTTATTTTGGATGCATATCTCAAGATGAACCTGTTGGAAGAACAGCAGTCTCAATTTTAGCTCTTGGGATGTTCAAGATAGCATTCCTAATTCTTGCAATCATATCCGCACGGAAACGTGGCCTTGTTGCAAAGACTATATCCTTAATCCATCCCCAGAGAACCAGAAATAAAAATTAAGGCAATATTCTTAGTTTAATCGGGAAACCTAGAAATATTCTTTAAGTTTTAATATGTGCGCAATTGTAAACAGAATCATCTCAAAAGGCAACATCTAAAGATTCTTGTGTTAAATACCTAAGTATTTTTATAGCGAATTACATAACAAAAACTTGCATTGTTAAGGAAACAGGCTTCCTCTTCCGCTCCAACGGTCAGAGAAAGTGGCATCTAAATACTAGAGAACAGCAAGAGCATAATGGGCGGGACAACACCATCATGCTGGAAAAACATATTTTGGCGGACGTCACGAACATTTTCTAAGAAATTTACGTATGTTCGACCGCTTAAAGCGCTGTCCAAAATAAATGGACCAACAACCCGCCCTCCAATTATCTCGCACCAAACATTTATACTATATCTCCCTTGATGCTGGAATTCTCCAAGCCAGCGCGGATTATTTTGAGCCCAAATTGAACACTCTCTATATCATCTTTGTTTTTTAAATAACTATATTTTTTCTTACGAAAACAACAGATATTCTAGTTCTTTTTAAAAATGTAAAAAAGAAACGTTAGTTTATTATGCCAAATTTATAAAAAGTGCAATTTAAAAATTTAAGATGGCAGTTACACCTTCTGGTGGTCATTTTTAAAACTTGAAAATATTTTTCGGCAATTCTTCATGGTCGATTTATCGTACGACAACAGGTTCCTGAGATATGGCCGAGGAACAGTGTTATTGGGTCACCCGGTACAAGAACGGTAAAGAATCGAATGGGAAACTGTTCAATAAGATGAATCAAAGCAAATGGTTGAAAATAAAACCTCAAATTTTTAGTAACTTTTAAAGACATCTTGTCATATAAACTCAAATTAGTTTTTTTGTCAAATATTGTTTAAAGTCGTAATTTTACAACTTGGGCCTGACGTCAAAAGGTATGAAAATTACGTATGTCCCAGAGTTATTATAATAGGTATGATATACCTATTATCGTAACGTAACCAACATTAGACGAAAGCTGCCAAATATAAGGCCTCAAACACAATCAACTATTAAACTTGCGTAGCAAATACCTATTTTTGGTCAATTCTAAAAATCGAAATAAAAACTTTAAACCTTTTTTTCTTTGATTTACAAAAGTAATGTGTTAGATAGGTGTACGAACTTTAGGATGGATAAGATTCTATTAGAATTATATATGATAAGTATCGGTAAGATATAGTAAGAAAGTAGATTGAAAAAGAAACAAAAGGACTCTCATTTTTAGTGTCTTTATGGTTTCAGAATAATGGATGATCAAAATTACCTACTTACATAATATAATAATGTAAAAAGCCATTTTTTACGGTCATGCGGATAACGCATGAGCTTTCTAATTTCCTCTTGAATCGGGGAAAAATCTTAGCTAATTAATTAAGTAAAAGTATACGCACACCTTTACTTAATTTATAGTATAAAATTCTTAATAGACTCGGCTCAGGCAACCCTACCGGGTTTATCGGCGTGAATATTATACTAACCTGAATAATTATGAAGTTAATGTGTGTAACTGACTCTCTATTTATAATTAAATAAAATGATTTGTATTTATATTTAAACTAGACTTACAACCATATATATTTTACAAACTAATTCAATTTGGTCCTTAGAGGTGGAGAACGTGTTATACAAATAGCTCCCATTGCCTTGAAAATTGGGAAAAAGCTACATTAAAACTAATTAAATAACGTGATATTAAATCGGACAGAATACCTATTTGGATAACAAAGCTATGAAGCAGAAATTAAATAGAACCTATATAACTGATTTTATGAAAAACAAAATTTAAGACATGTAAGTTATGTTTGCAATGCTCATAATTTAGTAAGTCCTTGACGAATTAGTTATTAATAATAATAATAATAAACATCTTTATTTCAAAATTATGACAACACATAAAATGAAATAACGTCACCACACAACACAAAGTACCTATACATTATATCTAATCAATGTGCATCAAAATAATCATTGATCGAATATGGTTCTAGATTTGAGAGTAGTTTAAATACTGCGTGCTTAAATGGCTTCAGCTCTGTCAGTAGCTTAATAGATTTTGGGAGCTTGTTAAAGCACCTTATTGCATTATAGTATGGTCCATTTTCATATAGTGACAGCCTATGTCTTGGAAGAGAATAGTCCAAGGTTCGGGTTACATAATTATTTTGTAGCTTATGTTGATAAAACAAAGCCTTATTCTTAAAAAAATTCAATAAGCATTCTTGTATATAAATGGCGTAAACCGTTAGTTATTTGTTGGCTCTGAATTTCCCTCTGCATGTCTCAAGTGCTTTCATCCCTAACATAATTCTTAGTACCCTCTTCTGACAAACGAATATTCTATTAACATCACTGCTCTGTCCATAAAAAACAATACCATACCTAATGTGGGATTCAAAGTTCGCATGATAAATAATTTTTCTTGTTTGCATCGTCAGATAACCTGTCAAAACACGAATCGTATAGCAAACATTTTGCAGCTTGCTCACAACTCGGTTTATATGAGGCTGCCAGGAGAGGGTGGCGTCTAGGACCATTCCCAGAAACTTTGAAGTTTGTTCTATATTTATTCTCTCGTCGTTCAAGGTGATCACCTCCGGCACATCAAGGCTAGATCTTTGCGTTTTAAAGAACATTACTTTCGTTTTCGTATTATTTAAGCTCAAACCATTCTTCGAAAACCAATGGTTGCATGATTTCATTAGACAGTGATAACACTAAATTAATATTAGGGCCAGTCAATAGCAAATTGGTGTCGTCCGCATAGTTTGTAATGTGAAGTTTCTCGTCAGCTCCCTGCAATAGTGCCGTAATATCGTTTATATATATCACGAATAGTAAGAGGCCTAGTATGCTTCCCTGCGGAATTCCCATTGAAATATCTGCCCTGTTCGAGACACCCCTAAACGCTCCCTTACCTATTGATACTTGTTGTTGCCTATCTGTAAGGTAGGATTTGAGCCAAGTTTGGGCTACTCGTTGAATGCCCAGATAATTAAGTTTTTCCAACAAGATGTGGTGATTTACAGTATCATACGCTTTTGACAGGTCTAAGAGTATACCTACTTGTATTTCTGTTTTTTCCAGAGATGTTAATATTGTATGAACAAATTGAAAGACAGCCGTTTGTGTAGACCTCTACCCTTGATGTAACCATGCTGAAACTCATTGAGCAACCCACCCGATAAAAGAAAATCACTCAGTCTATCAGTCATAATTCTTTCAAATATTTTTGAAAAACTGGTGAGCAAGCTAATTGGTCTAAAATTCTCTACTTGTTGTGTGTTGCCCTTTTTGCGTATTGGCACAATGATAGCTAATTTTAGGTGATTTGGAAAAATTCCATATCTTAATGAGTTATTAATAATATGCACGAGGGGCTCAACAATAGGTTCTATTATATACTTAAGTAACACGCTAGATATACCATCATGACCACAACTATACTTATTTTTAAGGCAAGTGACAGTGTTTATTATTTCCCTGTCATCGACAGGTTCCAGCGAGATGATCTCCCGGCAACCCCCTTTAGTGGGTGCTGAAAACGGAATATCAGGCAGGCTATTGAGTAACTCTGATGGAGCATGAAGTAGAAAATCATTACATGCATTCGCCATTTCTGTATTCTCCTCCTCGTTTAATTCTTGCTGATCGTATTTTTCAGATTTGCCTAATATTTCGCTCACCGCCCACCAGCATGTCTTAGATCTGTTATTAGAGGACTTAATCTTATCATTGTAATAAGATTTTTTTTTCTCCCCCAGAAGTGCATCGTACTGTTTCTTCTTTTCCGCATACCTCACCTTATACATATTATTATTATCCTTCAGGACATAGAGAAAGTCTAGCCCCTTTTTACAGTCCGCCACATGAGGATCATTCTGCATATATTTTGCTTTGCTAAAGTTTCTTACTGGTACCTTCCTCAATGGAAAGCATTGCTCAAAATATTCCAGCACTATGTTTATAAAAGCATCCCATTGGGCATCAACATTGTTATAGGTTATGTTGTAGATTCTTTCAAAGTTCTGATTAATTAATAATTCCTTGAATAGTTTCTTGTTATGTTCATTAAATGACCGTTTCTCAGAATACGTTATTTTGTTTGTTTTATCAATGATTATTGTAAACGACATTTTCTGTGCAGTATGATCCGATATGTGGTACTCTAATATATCTATCCTAAATACACCCTGGAAATTAGTAATAATATTATCTATAAATTTTTTTGTATTACGGGTTATCCTGGTGTTCTCTTGAACTACAGCCTTAAAATTATATGAATAGATCAATGACTTGAAATCATCTCATATCTTATTATGTGTCAACAGGTCTATATTAAAATCTCCAGCGATCACAACTGTCTTTCGTTCGCGAAAACAAGTCGCTAAAAGGTTGTCAAAGCTTCTCAAAAATTAAACAAAGTTGCCATGCGATGGCCTATAAATGCTGACTAAAATTAGGTTACCTTAAGTTTAACTTCACAGCCGCAGCACTCAAAATGATTTTCTACACTTAACGAGTTTATGTGTGGCTTTGTGCTATATAGAACCCTACTTTGCAGAAAAAAACTCTCTGCAAAAACTTGTCACAAGCCTAAATCCGATTATTTTATGTTGTTTCAGTTGTTCCTGTGTTTTCTAGTGTTCAGTAACACACAAGATACTGCATGTCTTATGTTCGTCCAGCATTGACTCCAAAGAATTGATTGAATTACCAATTGACTGAAGATTTTGGTGTATTAGGCTTACGTTGTGTTGTTTATGCTCCTTTGGTTTACAGTGGGATGGGGTCTTCGATTTTTGCCATTTCAAAAAAAAAATTTGGTTGCTGTTATAATTTGTGTTCTGTCTCACTCTATCCAATTTTTGCTTATACGTGGGGCATTCCTTGTCTCGAGCTGAGCTATTAAAGTAGAACTAATTGAGAGTGCACATAGATACTAAGGTAGTTACTAAGATAAGTAAAATACTCTCTACTAAATACACTCCGCAGTATTAAACTCGGTATCAGAATCATCGGAATGGTCCCCTGGCGAAATTATAAGCTGAACAACATCCGAGCAAACAATAGTTTTCATTGCCTCTCATCCTTGATGATTTTGTTCACATGCTCAACATATTTTTTCCAATTGTCGCCTGCTGTGACTTGTTCTACAACATTGCTTCACGTAACTTTCTCTAAAGTCCCTTTTGAATGTTCAATTTGTTGATCATAAATCCTTTTACATCGCGACCACATTTCTATAGCGTTATACTGACAATGGTAAGGTGGCAAACGTAATATTTTATGTCCAGAAGGTTTCATATATTCGTCCAATTCAAATTTCTTTTCTGGTAACGAATAGCCCAAATTTCGTCTTTCATAGCCAGTCAATTAATTTATATTTCGGTCAGGATTTTTTTGAAATTCCCTGACAAAGGCCGGAGTGGTGAGAAGCGTTATCCATAATAATTAAAGATCTTGGAGGTAAGTTTGGAACTCACCGGGTTTTAAACAATTTTTCGAAATCGACTCTGTTCATAAAATCATGGTAATCACCCTTCTTGGAACCACTTTTAAAAATTAAACTGGTCCCTTTAAGAAAGCCGTGTTCATTGCCGGCGTCCACCACTATATAACGACACCTAAATATATTTTTTTAGATATTACTAAATACATTAAAAGAAACATTAACCACAAACCATCGCAAGATTGTTAGATTTTTTCCATTTAAACCCTCTATACACTATGTCACCGCTGAGCAAGGGCCGAAATAGAACAAGTGAAGAATCCAGTTCCTAGTTCTTTAAGGAGTTGTCTTCGAAGGTTTGCAATGGTTACATATTCATTTCTTGCTAACATACGGTAAATAATGTCTCGAATTTTGTTCTTCATAAAATCAGTTATTTTGGTTTTATTTACCTTTTGCTTCATAGACTTGTTAGCCAAATAATCCTTGTCGATCTGAACAACACGTTTTTTCATTCATTTCAACGTAGTTTTCCCATTTTTCAACACATTTGAGGCTGTTTGCAACACGTTCCCACAATCGATTGGAACACCACTTGCTACTTGAATCTTCTCCATATCCAAGAACGTCAAAATGTTATTTAGAATTAATAGCTGTGCGTGCTGATTGTAACGTTGTGGAGCCAGTGGTTTTCAAAGTTTTCTTGAGTTAAAACTTTTGACAAACATGTTTGACGTATTCTATCTTTTGACAATAATCGATCAGGTAAAAGGTACAGACATTTATTTAAGACCTGCCTTTAATTACTTTATTTTTCCTTTCATCTATTTTACATATGTTAAACAAAGCAAGAAAAAAAGGTGAAGGGTCCAAGTTGTAAAATTAAGACTTTACAATTTTTCGTTTAAAGTATACAGTGTGTTGAAGTTTTATTTAAAAAATACTAATTTATTGATTTATCTAAAACCTCCATAGATATTTCATCGAAATTTGACGGACTTTGACTGCTGTGGAATGCGCATTTTACAAAAATAAAGTCTTTATTTCTACCAGCAACGCGCGCAGCAGCTTGTTAATACATAGTTTTAAATTAATAGTTACTTCGATACAAATTTCAAATTTTAAATTAATGAACAATTTAAAAGTCACCAGTCTGTATTACTAACATTGCGTATTGCATTTTATAGATATTTTAAATGAGATTTGATGATTTTTGATTGGAATCGACTATAATTTCAAATTTGTGAACTATTAACTTAAGACGTGCAATACAACAATTTTTATTTTTTTACTCCAAAACAGTACATTGTATCATGGTTTATTTTTGCGAAATCAAGTGGCATACATTATTTAACTTTAAAAATATCTTAAGAAAGATTACCGAGCTGCTAAGTGCGCCACTGGTAAAGATTAGTTTTTCTTCTATTGCAAAATATATCATTCCACAGCACTCTACTGACTTAAATGTTATTACATTAAAATGCTTAAAATTTATTTGATAATAATTGAGGAGAGTTGCTCCTTACACTTTTTGGTACCCTTTTACGACATGGAATATATTTTATTAACCTTGAGTCTATGTTTCTGATTCTGCAATCAATTATTTTTTAGAAATAATTTTTCTTATTAAAATCAGCAGCGACTTTCGAGTCGCTGCCGAGTAACATCGTCGATACAGAGTAACTTACAAGAAAGCGCCTGTAACTCTTTTGTGGGCAAAAAAAGAAACTGAAAACCGCCAAACATGTCCTAAGACATAAACCAAAGACATTAAATATCATATCACTGAATCCTCCTAAATTACCCTAGCTACCAAATGCAGAGCAAATAAAATTCAACAATTTTGCTGTTCTTTTTTCTTTACCCTGTATAATCTTTAAAAAATAACTTTTGTTTCAAATTACCCTGATTATAGAAAAAGCGACCGGTCAAAACCTTTTTGACCTTATCGACCTTTTCCGTTAGCAGTTTAGTTGAAATTAAAACTTCTACCCTCTCACGTGACGCCACTGCAGTTGGTAAAAAAAATCAAAATTCCGTCACGGCCACCTCTAACAATTTGAAAATCGTAACCATTTTTTGTATTTAGTTCTCCACTTTTCAAAATGTTTGCTTAAAGATAACATGATAACTTACAGCATGGTAGCTTGGTCATTGCTGCGGCAGGTATAAATGGAGCGGTAACGTCTCCGGTGATGGAGTCTACGCACCAGCAAAGTGCTTTTTCTTGATCGCATTGTAGCGATTCGAAGTTGCCCATGCTGTCGCAGTGAAACGAAACAAAATTGCGGCCTGCTTCCTCCAATTCCGATTTTCTTCTGCTGCATGCTGAAATAAGAATGTAATACAAAAATCGGGTTTTTGCTTGTAAAGTTGCTTACAGCAGGTCATATTTTCGGAGTCCACATAGAGAGCTTGTCCAAATAGGCGGGTGCCCGTGCTACTATAGCATAAACATCTAAAAAAAAACAACATAATATTTCTTATGTTTCACCAAGGGTAAATAGGGTGGCATACCCACGACCCACGACCACGAAGTTTCTAACCACGAAGTCAATTAAATAAATAACGTATCAATATCAAATCCCATCGATTTCTCATGTTAACTCTCAAATCTGATTGATATACCATACCGTTATACCACGAGGTAGGACCTTGTCGATTATCATATCTCACAGTATAGTTCAAATAAACTGCTGTGGCAAAGATTTGCGAAGAAAGCATTTTTGTTACAAAAGAAAACTTATTATGAAAAAAAAAAGCAACCGCGTTCTTGTTTTCCAATATTTCACTACTTTCTATAAGCCATTCACTTATTATTGTCATCAAGTAAGCGTTGAAATTTGACTTTGACATTTTTATCGAATCTTCTCAACATGTCGTCGACAACGTCTCAACAAAGGAGATGGGTATGAAAAAATTAAGGTTTCAAAGGTAACTAGATGACAAAAATAAGTGGGTAATACGTCTATCTAATCATCAATCTCCTTGTTGTTAGCAAAACTTTTACTGCCAATTGCCAGTAGGGACGCAATTAAACAGGCGGTCAACCCCATACCCTCTGCCTTATACAAAGTGGCAAATAGAAGGTTAGGAAAAAGAAAATTTGTACTTCGTGAATTAATTTAACAAAATCCTTTTTAAATGAATCGGTTTCGGTTGTCAAGCCATCATCAGCATCGAGATCTATTGCAACAAGCAACTGAACTTTCTGGTAAATTTTTTTTCGAACTTACTCGTCAAAATAGTACCACAGAGGGGAACAACATCAAATGAAGTGGTGTCACAAATAAAAATGGTTTTTACTTATTTTTTTTTAGAAAGCTTCTGTCTCAGATGCGGCATCAACCCCAGTTTCAGAACGGTTAAAAAAAAGGCAAATTAAAGTTTTTTTTTTAAACCAAGCTATGGTTACTCATCCCACAATGCTGAATTTTACTCTTTGTATGTTGTATGTTTATATATATATATAATTTGTTTCTATTAATTAGGCATTGAAACACTGTTGGCATTGGCTCTGATAAAAAATTCACCGCCAAGAAAATGTGGCAACATTGCAGAAAAGAAATCTTTGCTTATTATCATTATCATAGTTAATAATAATATTGAAAACTAACGCTGATATGCACTCAGAAACGTTCACATTTGATTATTCGGAAGTTGGATTGAGGTCGGATTATTGCCAACTTTTGCTCCTAAGACATAAATATCTATTTATATTCCTTACTTTACGAAACGGGCTTCAATTTTTAATAAATAAATCATATTACTTCTTGATTGAATTTTTTTCATTAAAGCATTATTTAATGGACATTAGTTCTCTTTTATTTTTCGTTCTTTGCACGTTTAGGTAAAATAGGTTAGAAACTGTTGAATCATACCTTCCTGGTAATCCACCTTTGCACTGTTTAGCGTTCCAATTGCCATCGTCGTCGCAGCTGGGCTTAAATTTCTTAGCCGTCCACCACGTTGATACGTATGCCGCCATATTTGAATGATAAGCCATACAAGGAACTACAAATATATTATATGCTTTGAACTAAATTATAGAACGTAAAACAGAAACTTTCAAATCGCGTCGTGTTCATTTGAAAAGCTCATCTAGGCCATAAAGTTTTTAAAAGACAAGGATGGCAATCAAAGTAAATGGACTTTTGTTCCTTCATCTTTTTCTTTTGGCATATTACAGCCAACTGGATGACGTATCCAAATCAATACTTTTTATGTAATAAGAACAAGTTTTTCGAAACATTCATAGCCAGTTTTAGTGGACCGCACTAGAACTCCACTAGACTGAAAAATGGTTACCAGGGATTATACAGGGCTATTCCAATCTGCCACTCATCATTGGTATGTGGGAAACATTCAGAGATACGAATTCGATTAAATTGGGACGAAATGGACTAAAATTAAATGGGACTAAAATATTCCCATTTTAATTCTCAACAATATACAGCTTTACAATTAAACAAATTCAGTAAGTACTTTGGAAATATTCTAAAACGTTCGAAACTTGTTAGAATTGGATATATTTTTTTTTTCATCACTTTCTCATTGACACTTTTTATTTTCTACAAGATGAAGCTATCAGAAAAGTAACGTTTGATGAAAATGACACGCTCGTATTAAAAAGAAATTGATGTTGGTTACTAGAATTTGAAACATTTTACATAAAACCGACCATAACACATTCGATTTTATTCGAATAGTTCCGTAAATAGTAGGATTTTTTATTACATATTTATCTTAGTTTAATCTAATTTGCATTGATATTCCAATGATGAGCGACACATTTTAATAATTCGTATGCTCTGTGTACAAAACAAAACCGACACAAAATCTGATGACAAAATGAAGTGGAATATATCAATGAATTTTTTATTGATAATTTTTATATATTAATATAATAACTGCTTCCAATTATTTAAATTCCACTATATGAGTCATGTCACTGAAATTCATCATGATTTCTTCAATCATCAAAGAAGGCAAAATATCGGACTCTAAGTGAACCACACAAGTGAACACTTATAGAGCAGATGAAGTGCATAGAAGAATGTCCAATTAATTTCAGAAAATACTTCAAACAAACTGAATAAAAAATAAAAAAAAAATTGAAAATTTCTGAAAATTTTGACATTTCCGGCAATTCGATACATTCCTTTGTTTTAATTTGCATTGTAGTTTTAGAGATAGTTTCAATTTTTAATTTCTGTCAAAAATATAGACTATAATGTCTCCATAGTTACTTTCCAACAAACCGACTATACTTTTTCCAAATCTTTTAACCGGCTTACATGACCAATACTACGGGGTTATATGTTAGGAAAAATTCGAAAATTATTTAGATCATAGAAAAATTGTAATTAAAAATTATTCCAAATTTTTTTAACCATAAGGTATGACAATTTCTTATCGGCTGTTTTTGCAAAAATCTTCAAGCTATATTTCTTCAAAATTTGTTTGAAATGAAAGTCCCTATTTTGAGTATATGCTCAGTAGCGTCTTGTTTATTTTAGTTGGAAAAGTATTTCTTATGTACCGGTTAACATACCGACTATTGACAACTAACAAAAGACAAAAAGAAGAAGACTCTACCAAAAATGCATTCAAAACAAAGGTTTATATTTTGAACAAGATCTAAGAATAAATACTAATACTTAATCTTAGGAAGTGCGCTATACCGTTCGATAACAGTTACTCTAAGGAAGTTTTAAAAATTTTTGCTCAAACGTTGTTTGCAGATTTTTGTTAAAAATTACCGATAAGAAATTGTCATACTATATGTTTAAAACAATTTTGAAGATTTTGAAAAATTAAATAATTTTCGAACTTATTTTCTAAACATAGAACCATAGTGTTGGTCAAATAAAGCAGTTGACCGGTTACAAAAAAAACTATAGTCAAGGTGTTGGGAAGTAACTTATATAAAAGCAACTTACTTATACGGTCTACGCTTCTGAGAAAAAAAAATTGACGAATGTGATGTTGGGGTTCAATTTACTCCTTACCTCATCCCCTATAACATTTGTCACAAATGTATCGAATTACCAGTAACACTATATATATTTTCCGAATTCGCATCTCCTACGGTTTATAAAATCCATTAATAAGCGAATTTGATTAACTCTGTATATATGTGCATTTCTCTGACACATTGAAAGATACCTTAACCAAACAAAGACAAACTCAGGAAGTTGGCCATATTCAGAGATAGTAAAGCTCCCATGCGGCCTACTAGAAATGGTTATAAATAATGGAAGACGTCTTGGAGCTTTTTATTGCAGGTTTTTGAAAAATCTAATGAGCTCATTAAAAAGTAGAAAACAGTTAGCAGCATCGACTTACCCTTCTACCATTATTGTGTTACACCTGTAATAAAAAAATAGATCTTAAATAGAAAAAATTACCTCCAACAGTCTCGTTGTAAGGGGAAACACATTGATAAGTACAGGTTTCCCTTCCAGGACAGTCACTAGTTACCTCACAGCTGTATTGATTCGCTAGGAAATAATAAAAATATAAGTTGAGAAAGATGTAAATTATTATAACAATACATATTTGAATATAAGGAGAAAAATATATTTAAGAAAAAGACTTCTTTTGTCGCCAATTATTTCAATGGTCTAATCGATTTGACTGACTCTCACTCAGCTCTTATTCAAAGGTCCATTAGAGAAGAGTCTCTGCTTTAGAATTCATCGATTTAAGCAGATGCGTGAGTTTAACAATAAAAATTTCTAATAAGTTTATTTATTAAAATAAGTTAACGATAAATCCAATAAGAAGAAAAGGGTGGACATTTAACACGCCGCCTTTTTCTATATCAAAAATCAAAGTCCACTTGATTACTTTTTTATTGATTACCTGACATAAAGTTAGAGTTATATATAAATAATTATTATTACTTACATGGATAACACCTTTTGTCACAAGTATATCCCGCATTGCAAGTGTCGTTTTGCTCCATACTGCAAGAACCTGGTTTGACGTCTAAAAGAGAACAATAAGCCTGAAATAAATAGGTACTAATTTGGGAACAATCACAATAAGTTGTGAAGAACATACCCACATAGGAAAAATAGATTTCATTCATACACTATCTCATTTACTGTCATCCAGTTAGGTACTTATAACATCTTCATTTTTAATACACCTCTCCTTTTGGCACACTTTAAGAACTTACGATAAAAATGTCAATCACGTTTCCAACGCTTGCTGGATGACAATGACAAGGTATGATAAAGGATATGTTGTATAATGTCGACGTTTTGGCACTAAATAATACTATACTCAAGACACTAAAATATTTATAGAATGTTACCAAATATTTAATTCAACATATATTATTTTAGTGTCCTGAACAATAACAAGTCACATATAGTCTGTTCAGCGAGGGTTAAATATTACGTCATAAATTGTGATGTCATACAAAAAAACACGTCTGTCTCTGATATAATGTCAGTTGAACAAAATCTCAAGTTATCGTTTAGACACTGGCAGGTATCAGTTTAGCCTTTTGTGCAAAAATTCCAAAGTTTTCCCATTTCGGGTATTAATTCAGAAGGAATATCCGCAGCAGCTTTACCATAGACACCTGATGATTCACCCTTCACCCATGAATAAGAGAGTTTTCTTGGTCAAGCTATTTGTTGAGCGACATTTCGACCCTACTCCCTGTCATCATCAGGCTAAAAACAATGCATCACTAATACATATACAATGCCATTTACAATGAGGAAGCGTCAAGGACAAAGGACCCACAAGGCATCTAAACATTAACAATTTGCTGGTATTCGAATTATACGGGCTCGACATTAAAGCTTGACACTAAAGAATATTTTTTTACAATATAAAATTTCCACTATGAAAACTAACAAAAAAATTAACATTAATTTTTTTTTTACTTTTTAAAATTGGAAACATCCACAATAATTATTCAAAATTAACAATCTAAATATTTGAACAATGTTTTAACAAAAAAAATATATATTTTTTTAAATGGAAACAAACAGATTTAATGACTTAAACGCCACATATACATAATCGCAGCTCTATATCATTGTTATATGATAGAAATAATGTCATAAAGAAGCAAAAATACGAAAAATTGCAGCATTCTATAAGCCGGCTTTCCACGGCTCGTGGTAGCACGGGCCGGACGAAGTACCAGGGACGCATACAGACGAGATCATCCCGGGCGTACTCCTTCCCACGGCCTGTATGCGCCCGTCAGTAGTTGGTTTAAAAGCTGGACTTAAGTAGTTAAGAAATTGATCTCGAGAGAGCCAGTACGTATAAAAAATGTTCTCGCCAAAAGAAGATCGGTGTTTGTGCTGCAGCAACTAAACTGCTAACAAAAAAGATCGATACGGCAAAATTTTTCGTCATGTTTAGGGATCTGTATCTCGGAAATGCCTTAGCCGAGATTCATAACTTAAAGAGGCTTTGGAAGATCGTTTCTTCTAGAATCAGGGAGGGAAGCTAGTTTTAAACCAAAGTGATTTTCTAAATGATATACAGGGTAAAGAAAAAAGCACTGCAAAATTGTTACATTTCAACCCACTGCATTTGGTAGCTAGAGTATCTTCAGAACATTCGTTCCTATGAGATTTGGGGACCTAGACTAATATCTCGGGACATGTTCGGCGGTTTTTAGTTTTAGGGCCCACAAGAGAAATTACGGGGGTTTATCAAAATATGTGCGTTTTCTTATAAGTTGCCCTGTATCGCGAGAATGCCGCTGCCGATTTTAATGACGTAAGTTATCTCCAAAAGACAAATGATTGCAAAATCAGCGACGTACACTCAAGTTTAACAAAATCTTTCTATTCCACGTTGTACAAAAATGGCAAAAAATTTACTGAGAAACTGATCAATATTTTGTTAATAAGGACGTCATGGCGGGTGTTCTAACTTTAAGGCTCTTATTGTAATTACATTTAAACGCCATGGTCGATATCTCGGGATGTTTTTGTCAGTTTTTTGTTTTTTGGCCAACAAAAAAAATTACGGGGGTTTTTCGAAAAGTGTGCGTTTTCTTATAAGTGGCCCTGTATCGCAAGAATACCGCTGCCGATTTTAATGAAATAAATCATCTTTTAAAGACAAATGACTCCCGAATCTGTGGCGTACCGTGGGTTAGTAAAACATTTCTATTCCGTTGTACATACAAGAATAGCAAAAAATGTAATGAGAAACTGATTAATATTTTGTTAAAAACGACGCCTTGGCAGATTCCCTAAATTTAGGAATCTTATTGTGATTACATTTTGATTTGTGATTTTTGTTTTTTGGCCTACAAAAAAAATTACAGAGATTTTACAAAAAGTTTGCGTTTTCTTATAAGTTGTCTTGCATCGCGATAATGTCGCCGCCGATTTTAATGAGATAAATAATTTTTTCTACAAACGTCAAATAATGACGCATTTTACGCTTTCATTAGACAAACGTAAACCTAACCTTTTTTGAGGATCAGAATGTGAGTTTGCTTTTCCGCGCGTTGCCCAGGACAGCAAGCGAAAAAGATTTTTTCGCTTGCTGTCAATAGCAACTACCACCACTCAACCAATTATTAAAAACGTCATTGTCACTTTGATTTAAATTTTCAGATTGTGTCTTCAGTTATGCTCAGTTGTGATTCACATTATTTGAAATTGATCGTTAGCAGAAAAAACGTTGTATGCATTACGAGCAAAAAGTAACTTTTTTGCTCTCGAGTGATTGCAAACTTCACTCTCCGAGCAAAAAAATTGTACTTTACGCTCTTAATACATAAATAACTATTTAAAAGATTAATAATTCACGAATCAGTGAGGTACCCTCAAGGTTAATAAAACATTTCTATTCCATGTTGTACAAGAATGGCAACAAATTTAATTAGAAATTGATCAATATTTTGTTAATAAAGATGCCACGGTAGGTGTCCTAACTTTAAGACTCTTACGGGAAGAGTTACGGGGCGTTTACAAAAAGTTTGCACTTTCTTTTAACTTACAGTGTTTTGCGCGAATACTCACGTCGATAAACTAAAAAACTTTAAAAGTTCATTAATTTTAAAATAATCGAGGCAGATTGATAGTTAGTAAAACGCCTCAGTTTAATTTTATACAACAATAAAAAATTAAATGGAAAAAAATGAACACCTTAAACAATCTGGTCAATTTTAATTGGAGAGTCTGTCATAAAAATGAGTTGTCTACAATTTTTCGTTTAAAAGTTATAGGGTGTTAGTTTTATTTTAAAAATAGGAAGTTATTGATTTCTGTAAAACCGTCAGAGATATCTCAATGAAGGTTGATAGGAATTTCATTTCCGTAGTTAAACATGGAGACTGGAGACGCTAACAATGTGTAGGCCCACCTAAAACTCGCATTACTTCAGCCACCCTTCTCGGCATACTCTCCACCAAATGTCTTATAAACTCATGGGGAAAAGCTTCCCATTCTTCCCTCACTGCCACTGCCAATTCATCCACATTTTGAAATTTTTGCTCTCTCTCTTTCAGCTTTAGTTTCATTCTGCTCCACACGTGCTCTATAACATTCATATCGGGCGACCTAGCAGGCCAATTCATGCGCTCGATGCCATTCTTTCTCAGAACTTCGTTAATAATTCGAGCTCGGTGTGGACGTGCATATCGTCAACTAAGAAAAAATCATCTCCAAAGTTCTGTGCGAAGGGAATAACAATTTCATTCATGCACAAGTCTCGATATCTAACTGCGTTCATAGTTTGCCCAATTAAAACCACTAAGTCAGTCTTTCCATTCCCCATTACTCCTCCCCACACACTCACACTTCCACCCCCAAATGGCACTCTGGCTTCCATATTTTCTTCCAGGTTTCGTTCATTCCGCCCTCTCCACACTAAAATACGTCCATTTGATGCATACAACGAAAATCTACATTCATCTGAAAACATGCAATTGTTCCACTCTGCTATTCCCCAGTGCAAATGTTCTTCTGCCCAACGTCTTCGAGAAACTCGATGGATACTGTTACGATTCGCAGCAACGCCGCATGGGAGGCGGGGCAACGCATGGGAGCGTGTTGGTTGGTGGAGCTTCGTGACCTATCCGCCGAAGGCAGTTGTTTACAACCGTTTTTTTTATGTGAGATTATTCACGAATTCTTATAAAGAACTTTCTAGATTTTTCTGTAATTTTAGGATTGTATATAAAAGGCGCATAGAGCGGCGGTTAAGTAATAGTCTTATTTTAAGCGAGCTATAAGTAAGCTAAAGTTACGAAGCGATAATAGAAGGCTATAAAGTGTTAAGTAGTGAGTTATTTACTAGTCGAATAGTACTTGAGTGTATTTGTGGAATAAATAAATAGTGTTTTCGTGTTAAATCGTTGCACTGGAATTATCGAACCCTAGTTCGCAACAATACGTTGAAGCATTGGACATGCGGCACGTCTTCTAGCATGTAGTCCTCGATCATGCAAACGATTTCTGACAGTAGAGGTGCATACGTTGGTCCCCGTTGTTGCTGGCACTCTTGCTTTTATTTTGCTGGCATTTAGAGTCCTTGTCCTCCTGACAGACAAATTAATTAGCCGATCTTCTCTAGGGGTCGTAACTTTTGTGCGACCGCAACTCCCACGCATTTTATAAGCAGGAACACCATAATTTTGTCTTCTTTGAAGTGCCCGTTGAATCGTCGACTTAGATGTGCTTACTAAGTCAGCAATGTTGCTTAAACTCAGACCTCGCCGGCGCAACCTGTTTAAAATTATTACTTTTCTTATTCTACATTGCTAAAAGACCTCTAAAACTTACCTCACAATATTTTCTAATTCTCTCTCACTTAGTAACGACATTTTTTAAATTAAGAAACCAAAAAAATTAATATGTGACAGATAATTTAAATTTATGTCTCTGACATGTCATACTTTGTTTACTTCGTTTCTATGGTGATTATTATAGATACATTTTTGTGGGCTCACACATTATTAGCGTCTTCGGTCTCCACGTTGAACTAATATCCCTAATTCTTATTTATCCATTTAAATAAAAAAATGCACTCTGACGGCGAAACTTTCTTAAACGGGCGGCAATAAAAGCTCTCAATTTAAAATTTCTAAAATGCAAATCTACTGACACAATAAAAACAATTAAGTACATAATTTTGTAGATTTTAGTTTACCTTATAAAATTTTTGAATGGTAGGTATGGTAATGGTAATGGTACTCGTATATTTTATTCGGAATCAAAAAAACAAAAATCCGTTACCAGATATTTATCAAACTTATGAAATGTCACTTTACTTAAAATTCTGAAGTCGCAGCAACTGAGCTCAGAAATAAAATGCTAACAAAAAAGATCGATACGGCAAAATTTTTCGTCATGTTTAGGGACCTGTATCTCGGAAATGCCACAGCCGAAATTCGTAACTCAAAGAGACTTTGGAAGATCGTTTCTTGTTGAATCAGGGAGGGAGGTTAATTTTAAACGTTAAAAGTTAAACGAGGTAAAAAAAAGTGATTTTCTAAAGGATATACAGGGTAAAGAAAAAAACACTGTAAAATGGTTGCATTTCAACCCACTGCCTTTGGTAGCTAGGGTAATTTTAGAACATTCATTCCTCTGAGATTTGAGGGCAATTTTATTCCCGCAAAACACTGTAACTTATAAGAATGTGCAAACTTTTTGTAAACGCCCCGTAACTCTTCTCGTAGGCAAAAAAACAAAAAAGCACCAAAAACGTTCCGACATATCAAGCTTGGATCTTCAATGTAATGACAATAACAGCCTTAAAGTAGGGCACGCCATGGCGTCGTTATTAACAAAATATTGATCAGTTTCTCAGTAAATTTTTTGGAATTCTTGTACAATGAGTTTATGCCATAGATTTGTAATTCATTTATATTCTAAAAATAATGTATCTCATTAAAATCGGCAGCGGCATTATCGCGATACAGGGCAACTGATAAGAAAACGCAAACTTTTTGAAAACCCCCCGTAATAATTTTTGTAGGCCAAAAAACCATAAACTGCCGAATTTTTCGAGATATCGACCACGGCATAAATGTAATGAAAAGAAGAGCCTTAAAGTTAGGACACCCTCCATGACGGCTTTATTGACAAAATATTCATTAGTTTGTCAGTAAATTTTCTGCCATTCTGTAAAACATGGAAGAAAAGGTTTATTAAACTTGAGTGGACGTCACTGATTTTACAATCATTTATCTTTTAGAGATAATTTATTTCATTAAAATCGGCAGCGGCATTCTCGCGATACCGGGCAACTTATAAGAAAACGCACACTTTTTGAAAAACCCCCTTAATTTTTTTTTGTAGGCCAAAAAACAAAAAACTGCCAAAAACAGCCCGAGATATCGACCATGGCTCTTAAATGTATTACAATAAGAGCCTTAAAGTTAGAACAACCGCCATGACGTCCTTATTAACAAAATATTGATCAGTTTCTCAGTAAATTTTTTGCCATTTTTGTACAACGTGGAATAGAAAGATTTTATTAAACTTGAGTGTACGTCGCTGATTTTACAATCATTTGTCTTTTGGAGATAATTTACGTCATTAAAATCGGCAGCGGCATTCTCGCGATACAGGGCAACTTATAAGAAAACGCACACTTTTTGAAAAACCCCCGTAATTTCTCTTGTGGGCCATAAAACTTAAAACCGCCGAACATGTCCCGAGATATTAGTCAAGGTCCTCAAATCTCATAGGAACGGATGTTCTGAAGATACTCTAGCTACCAATTGCAGTGGGTTGAAATGCAACCATTTTGCAGTGCTTTTTTCTTTACCCTGTATATCATTTAGAAAATCACTTTGGTTTAAAACTAGCCTTCCTCCCTAATTCTAGAAGAAACGATCTTCCAAAGTCTCTCTAGTCCAAAGTTATGAATTTGGGCTAAGGCATTTCCCAGATACAGATCCCTAAACATGACGAAAAATTTTGCCGTATCGATCTTTTTTGTTAGCAGTTTATTTTGTTAAATGAACCAAACGCGCACAAAAAAAAAGAACCTTACTTCTTAGCTTCCTATAAGTTGACATTAAATTGTCTTTCTTTTTCTTTATTTCCTTTAGAGGAATTGAGCCATCCTTCAACAAGTTTTTTATTCGATTCCACGCATCATAATCGTTTTTATTTTTGTGTTGTGGATTTTTTTGAGTGTGCGGATTCTTCTTCATTCTATTTTACTTTAAAAATTTAGGTTTTATTTATTTTCTCTCTAACGTAATACCGACATGCAGCCTTGAACTGAAATAACTTTGCTGTGAAAAATAGTTTCAATCTTACTGACTTCGGTATACCTATAAAGCCTCCCTCCAGAAATCAAAATTTGCAATTGGTGATATAGTTCCATAAAAACATAAAATAAAAGTGAAGCCCTAAGCTTTCAGCGCCACATATTCCTCACAGCTGAAAATAATTGGACCCCGCCGTCTTTAAAAAAAACTGCAAAAATGTATTGCCCTTTTTGATCTTAAAAAAATGTGCAATCGACAATTGACTTCTGCCACGATTTATACAAATCAATAAGATATCGAGCATCGTTTTATGACCGACCCACAGAGTCGTAAAGGATAAATAGCAACCCCAGGAAGCCCTTTTAAAGTTACCAACTCGTTTCGGATACTAACAGGCATCTACGGACGGGACCGCGACACCCCCTTCCCACGACGTGTCGGTCCGTACAGATGCGGACGGCCCGTGCTACCACGGTCCGTGAGAAGCCGGCTTTAGTACCCGAATCGAGTCGGTAACTTCAAAAGGTGTTCCTGGGGTTACCTTTAGTCCTTTACGACTCTGTGTCGATCGGTCATAAAACGATGCTCAATTTCTTGTTGATTTGTATAAATCACACTTTTTAACACATTTTTAAAGGTCAATGTATTTTTGCTGTTTCTTTAAAAAGACGGCGGAAGTTCCAATATTTTCAGCTGTGAGGAAAATGTGGTGCCTGAACGCTTATTGAACGATGACATCCACCAGCGCCTGGTCTTCTTTTGTTTTTTTGTTGCCGTTTGATTCATTTAACAAAATAATTGCTGCAGCACAAACACCGATTTTCTTTTGGCGTGATAACATTTTTTATATGTACTGGCTCTCTCGAGGTCAATTTCTTAACTACTGTCCCAACTTTTAAACCAACTACTGACGGGCGCATACAAGCCGTGGGAAGGAGTACGCCCGGGATGATCTCGTCTGTATGCGTCTGTGGTACTTTGTCCGGCCCGTGCTACCACAGGCCGCTTTAGAAATGATCGGTCGATGACCGGTTTAGTAACCAAGCACTAGATGGACACAAATTTAAAACTTAAACCTTGCAAATTTGTTCAACATGTGGGTACATCGAACCGCTCATGGACGTCATGGAAAAGAAGGTTGCAATCGTTTGGGAAAAATGTGCTGACAATAAAGAAAGGCACGAGCATTTTTGAGAGAGAAACGGCAGTGTGAGTTTGGGTGGTCACGAAGTGAGTCAGGTCTTGGGGGGACTCACGAAGAGGCGGAGCGGGAAGCCGCGTTGGGGCTGGTCGGAGGTCGACATTACGCCGGAAGGACGAACGACCATCAGGTACCAGCCCATTGTTTTAAAATTAGAAAAAAGAGTCAGTTTTGGGGCTCGCGAAAGCAGTCTTTAACTTGCGGACTCGCGAGAAGGGTCGTTTTTTGGGAAATTGGTGAATAGGGATCGAGAAGGAGGGTCGTTACGCCGAAAAGGACGAACGAGTACCAAACGAAATCACCAGTAGGAGCCTACAGTCAAGTTTCGTTGTCAGAGTGCAGCGAAGGGCGAAAGCACCCCCGTAAGTCTTTTTGCAAACATAAGGCGGTCCGTTTACTTCTTTGCAATATAATATGGTCCTGGTCTACCTAAAATTTTGGTAAGAACTACTGTAGATTCTATTTGTGTTATTTCTGCGTTTATCTTCGTTATCCTAAATTTGCTAGAATAGGTTAATTTTTTAAGGGCCTAAAAAATAGCAGGGCTGAACTCAGGAAAATTTAATTGTAAATTGACATTTTTTATTGTTTGTATAAAAGAGTCCTTTCATCTATCCGGGTACACACTCTAGACTAGGCAACCGCTTATTGGGATATACAGGGTGATTTAAAATTTTATGTACTTATTTTAAGCGCATATTTTTGGAGTCAAAATAAGTCTATTTTTCATACAAGTATATGTGCGTAAATGTATACGTTAAGGACATGTTAAAAAAAAATAAAAAAAATAATATATTTTCAGTTTCAACTCCTACAATTTTTAAGAAATTTAACTCAAATTTTGAATTAAGGGGGTATCCCCATATAATTGTTGCACCTTGTAGAATATTACAGGCATGCAGAAATAAATCAAAAGTTATTATAAAAATTACTACAAACGTATAATATTGCTTGCCTTAGTTATCTCATATATTTAAACAAAACTAATCTTGTGCTTTTTTTTCCAAAATTAATCGACTTCAAGGTTTAAGTGTTGTGAAACCTAGCTTAACTGATTTATGAAATGATTAAAAATGATGCATTGGTTTTACAAATTAAATATGATTTATTAAACCACAAAGAGATTTGGGAATATCTTATTAAAATAGGCATATACGGATTACTGGAAGATTAAACCTACCTGTAGTATACATAGTGCATTTCGGAATACAACTTGAGCTATCCAAGAAGTATGCCGTGTCTTCTGTGGCTTTGTCTGTGCAGTTTTTTTGGTGTAAGCTTGTAATTAACTTGGCAGGACATGACTTTTGTGCACTAACAAAAACGGTAAATGACACTAAAAATAAAACCAGCCAATGAATCATATTGGACGTAAACTCGTTAACTCCTTTACATCAACTACTAATAATCAATTAAGGATTATCGCTGGGTATACAAAGTTATTGCACACTCTGAGATTAGATTTCGTTGACACGGAAAAACCATGTAATACACAGTATAGCATTACAACTCTATGTTTACTTATGCAATTATCTAACGCTTGTGACATGAATAAAATATATTTTATTGAGGTTTAATAATAAAGGGAACAATTAGTACTAGGGTCGTCCAACATTCCAGTTTTTGCAAAACCATCATCTCCCACGCAATAGTACTGCTTATTTCCTTTGTCGTCTATAACATGCTGCAGTAATTCGTAGTTTCCGTTTCCCTCGCAGCTAAGTGAATGCTCGTACATCTTAAAGTCTCTAGCACAGTCTAATAAGAAAGTCATGATAATACAATAAATATTATAATAAAGAAAGCCAGACATACTGCACGTGAGCTTATCAGACATTCCTCCAATATTTGCTTGCCACGTTCCAATTTTACTGTTATCTCTCCAGGTACAGTAGGCTCTATAATTAAATACAATTTACCATAGTAATTTCTTAAAATCTGGGTAGCCCTAACGAGAAACAGGAGAGATACTTACATTCCAGATGATATGGTGTAGGCCCCGTAGCTTCCATCTGCGTCACATAATAAAGTATCACTTTGAGCGGTCACCACTCCTCGACTCTTCAGCTTTGCTGTCACCATAGTAGTTGCAAATTTCTTGCTTTCGCACTGACGCAAATATTGTGCTCCAACATTGCCTTCTGCATCTACAATGAAATACTAAGAAGTGTTTGAATGCAAATCTGCTGATAACACTAACAGCAAGGCAGTTTCGTCATTGCAACCGAAGGTACGAAAGGAGCCGTAACTTCCCCACTAAGAGACTCGACACACCAGCAGAGTCCCTTTTCTTGATCGCATTGCAATTCCTCGTAGTTACCCAGGCTGTTGCAATGAAAAGAGACGTAGTTACGGCCTTGGGACTCTAGTTCCCACTTTTTCCGGCTACAAGCTTAAAGTTGGCAATACATTACCTCTATTGTAAGAGTTCAAACCTGGCACCACTCACCACAGGTCATGTTTTCAGACTCGGTGTAGAGTGCTTGACCAAACAACCTAACTCCTGTCGAGCTGTAACATAAACACCTAAAGAAACAATAATCAAGATTACCCTAAGAAATGTAGTCATACGATATGTTGTTTATACCTGCCCTGCAGTCCGCCTTTACACTGCTTCGCTTCCCAGTTTCCATCATCGTCGCAGACGGGTTTAAACTTTTGTGCAGTCCACCATTTCTGCACATAGTCGGGAATGTTAGAATGATAGGCCATGCAAGTTGCTGTAGTAGTTAAAATTCAACACTCTGTCTAAAGCCTTCAAGGAAACTGTATACCTGTATCATCACTATCAGCGACGTCAGGAAGAACGCAATATTTAAGACATTTACTTCTCGCGTTGTGTTCAACGCAGTCAGCGTCAACTTCGCACGAATATACATGTAGTGCAGCTACAATTTAAAGTTTGATGTTTAACAAAATACAAAATTGTTTGTACTTACATGAAGGACCGCAACGGCTTTCGCAGTTGTATCCAGCAATGCACACGGTCGGATCGGTTGAACAGTCAGCTTCCTGAACCTCTGGAAGAAAGCCAATTTTCAATTTAGTTAGTGCTTTCAAAAAGTTTTTTTAACCGATTTGAGCATTAGTTCTGAATATTGCTAAATTGAATTGTCAGATAACTAATTTATTTGTACAACTTGTGAGCGTGTTTAAAGTGTGACGTAAACAATTGCTTACAGATGTATAACCTTCATATTCTTAGATCCCCCCCCCCCCCCTCCTTCCCCCGTGGAGTCTCTCTAGACTTATAAATCTGACAAAAAATTGACTGTGCAAAACATGATAATTAAAATTATAGATTTATTTATATATTTCAAATACAAACATAGACATAGGTTATGAGATAGGATTAGAACAAAGTCTTTCATCCTACAGACATGAATTATTAACAACATTCAATAATTTTAAACTTGAACTACGTTTTGAGTACTTTATAAACAGTCGAGTATAGACAGAGCCTGAGTGCTTTGTCAGTAAAACGTTACTTTCTTAATTAAGAAATTATAATCTCATCACAGAAGCAGCAGCATCTACGAAGTTCATGAAATTGTTCTAGTAAATGTTAGGAAAGATTTCAAACAGAATTCAAAATGATGTGTTTTTCTTGGATCATGAATTAATACTTATAGTGGATTATGTCACTAGGAGTAAAAGTGGCTCTTTTCGTGCTGAGCCAAGAGATTGACGGCCGAAGCGAAGCTGAGGCCTGCAACTGGGTGAAGCACAAAAAAACCTTTTTTTTTCAAGCGGACTAAAAGTACGTCATTTGTTTTCTCCATACGCACACCTAAAGTGGGCTTTCAAATCCTGAGACCAAAAAAGTAGCAAAAAAGTCCTAGGCAGTAAAAGTAAAGTCAAAAGTCACCGCTAGTGTCATGGTGGCGCATATATAAACGATTTTCATTCACCAAAATTATTTTAATAATAGATGACACCAAATAAACCAATCTGAGTGTATTGCCATCTTTACATTCTTGTTGAAAAAACAAAGGACAGAAATACTCTCAGAGCACTCAAGAGCACCATCTGAAACCGTTATTAGTCGAAATCGCATAGGTTCTGGAATTCTGAATTCGTCTGTTAAATGTCATGCGCGTCATCATATTTATCTGTCAATGTGACATTTATTAATTTAGTATTGAAAATAATGCTACAAATTCTTAGTTTACCATAATCATTGGTTATTAATTAATACATTAAAACCATTGAACATTGAAAACCACCATTCTAACATATTTTATGTATTTTACAAATAATATTCACAATTGGGTAAGTACCTAGACCGCTTAAAGAGGATGAGAGAAAATTGCAAAACTGAACCACTTTGAAATAGATTTCTTATTTCTTGCATGCTTGAAAAAAAAATAGTATATGTTACTCGGAGTAAAAGGTCTTTTTGTGCTTCGCCCAGTTGCAGGCCTCAGCTTCGCTTCGGCCGTCAATCTCTGGGCTCAGCACGAAAAGACCCACTTTTACTCCTAGTGACATAATCTACTATTACTCCGAGTAACATATACTATTTTTTCTCAAGCATGCAGGAAATAAGAAGTCTATTTCAGAGTGATTCACTTTTGCAATTGTCCCTTATCCCTTTAAGCGGGTCTAGGTACTTACCCAATTAGTGGTGTATATTATTTGTAAAATAATTAGAATGTGTTAGAACGGTGGTTTTCAATGTTCAATGATTTTAATGGTATTAAATCATAACCAATGGTTTAGCTAAATTATGGTAAACTAAAAATTTGTAGCATTATTATCGCTACTAAATTAATAAAAATCACATTGACAGATAAATATGATGACGCGCATGACATTTAACAGACGAACTCAGAATTCGAGAACCTATGCTATTTCGACTAATAACGGTTTCGGTTGGTGCTCTCGAGTGCTCTGAGAGTATTCCTATCCTTTGTTTTTTTCAATAAGAATGTAAAGATGGCAATACACTCAGATCGATCTATCTGGTGCCATCTAGTGTTCAAATAATTTAGGTGAATGAAAATCGTTTATATATGCGCCACCACGACACTAGCGGTGACTTTGGACTTTACTTTTACTGCCTAGGACTTTTTTGCTACTTTTTTGGTCTCAGGATTAGAAAGCCCTCTTTAGGTGTGCGAATGGAGAAAACAAATGACCTACTTTTACTCCGCTTAAAAAAAATATTTTTTAGCTTTTCGGTATTTTGCCCTGTATCTTCATCAGGGCCGGCAATAAGATAAAATACAGGCTTGACAGACAAGCGTATATCATTTTTCAAAAACGATAAGTGAAATGTTTAAAGGCAAACGATTGTTATATGGTTGTTAAAAATTGTGTCAGATCTTGGGGAGAATAAAAATTGGTCACACAAATTTAAAACTGAAATTTTCACTAATTTTTCTTAAAAAAATGATGGCTAAAAATGTTTTCACAATTTTACCAAAAATCTTATATTTATGTCTATAAAGCTTTTCATTAAGTTTTTCCAAAAAAGTTAGCCATAGAAATCTGACAGCTTGATAAAAACCGTAAAGCAAGAGGATTGCACCAAAAAACGCAACATATATTTTATTTTATAATACAAACATACAATTTTATTTTGGTCAACCATTAAATTTTGGAAATATAACGAAACGCCGTTAAAATTTTATGTGGGGGTAATCTCTCAGATTTCCATGGCCAATATTTTCTTGCCAACTAGGCCAAGGGTAGCAGACGATTTAAGCAGGATTTGAAATCATCCACACTTAGCTCAAATACTATTATTTTACTGCCAACAACGGCTTTGTTATAAAACGGCAAAATTGGCCTTACATTTATTTTTTAAACTTTTGTGCAGTCCATTATTTCTGCACATAGAGGGGAATGTTAGAATGATAGGCCATGCAAGTTGCTGTAGTAGTTAAAATTCAATAATCAATCCAAAGCCTAAAAGGAAACTGTACCTGAATCATCACCATTAGCTTCGTCAGAAAGAACACAGTTGTCAGATGATTTGGTTTCAGGGTCTTACCTCATTAGTCTTGAGTTAACGAAAAAAAATTGAAAAATGTCTAAAGAAAGGTCTCTAAACTTAAAAAATAAGGATTGAAATTATAATATAAAAATATAAATATAAATATAAATATAAAAAAACTATTAATCAGAAATTAAAACCAAAAATCTTCGGAATTAAATCCTATAAAATTTATTTTTCGGCTTCAGTCGAAAGGCCTCCATTAAAGCGATTTTTCCCACATAACACAATATATCTTATGTATGTGCGAATTCTATCCATAATGTGCAGACCATATCCACAACATACATACAAAATCTTATAATTTTAGTTTCCTAAACCTACATCCTTGGGATGTAGGTTTTGGTGCTCTGGCCCGATATATTTATGTATATAGGAAGGGGATAACAAAAACATAAATAATCGCTCAATTTATATGTTTTGGTTTTCTCGGTATAATATGTTAAAGTCTTTTTGTTTTCGTAAATCAGGTGAAATTTAGTCTAGTGTATGAAGAGTAGATGGAACCAGTAGAACGAAGAAGTGTGGAAAACCATTTCGGAGTTGACAATGACAAATGACGTTGTTGATATATCTGTCAATGTCTACTATGCCATTGCCTACTACACTTTGCCGCTAAAATGGTTTCTACGGTTCCCTCTAAAACAAGAAAACGATGAGGATATTTTCATATTTTAATCTCTGTTTTAATTAAATTCACCCAATAATTAAAATCTTTTATAATGGACCATTGATATTCTTGCCTAAATTGAGATTTTATGGTTTCAGTTTCCGGTGTGGTGAGAGAGAAGAAAACTGGTACACTGAAAGATGAAAAGAGCGCACTAGTTGCTAACTTTGATGCCAGACTGAGACTGTGACCGCAATATATAACTCAACTGTTTGATAACCAAAGAACGGAGACATATGACATAACTATATTAGAGAGCGCTCCAGAAATTACGAAGGAAGAAGTAGAGCGGTGTCATCAAAACCTCAAAATCCGCTAAAGCAGTAGGGCCAGATGAGGTGCATTGTGAGGTCTCGAAACTGCTGGATGAGTGTTCAATCAGTATCAAAGTGAATCTATTCAACAGCATTTGTACATCAGGAGTAATTCCCAGAGAATGCCTGCTTTCCACCTTTCTTCCTATCCTGAAAAAATCTCGAGCGTCAAAGTGTGATGATCACAGACTAATAAGTTTGACGGGTCAGGTTCTGAAGATCTATATAAAAATTATACATACTAAAATACACAAAAAATGTGAGGCTGAAACATCAGGCACACAATTTGGATTCCGCAACGGAATTGGCACGAGAGAAGCCATCTTTGCTTTGAATGTCTTGTCTCAGAAATGCCTAGATGTAAACCAAGACCTTTACGTATGCTTCATAGATTACAGTAAGGGGTTCAACAATGTCAAGCATAAAAATCTTCTGGATATACTCTAAGTACTTGACATTGATCACCACGATGTCCGAATAATATCAAATCTCTGCTGGGGACCAATTTCTAGAGCGAAATATGACAATGCTTTGACAGAACAAATTAGTATTTGAAAGGGAGTCAGACAAGGGTGTGTTCTCTCTCCTATGCTATTTAATAATTACTCGGGGTTTGTTTTTCGGGAGGCATTGGAAGAGGAGCTGGCGGGTATAGTAATCAATGGCAGAACTGTCAACAACATCAGGTACGCTGACGATACCGCTGTAATAGCAAGCTGCGTCAAAGATCGGCAGAGACTTTGGATCGGATAGACAAAATAACGGTAGTTATCGAAGATTATGGGCTAAATAATAATATTATTAAATCAAAAATGCTAATAATATCCAAAAGGAACATCAGTGGTCAGCTGACTATACGCAATAAGACGGTTGAGCAAGTTCATCACTTCAAATAACTAGGAACTATCATAAATGAAAATGTTGCACAAAAACAAGAAATCTTGTCAAGAATTGAGCATGCGAGGACAACATTTAAAAGTAAGAAAACTGTTGACAGCCCGAGATCTCTCTTTAACTTTGAGAGTAAGGATGGTGCGGTGTTACGTCTTTCTAGTATTACTATATGGTCTTGAAAGATGGACACTGAACAAGGAAACATCGAAGAGACTGGAATCGTTTGAGTGGTGGGTGTGCCGCCGAATGTTAAAGATCACCTGGATGGACCGCATTCCGAACGAACAACTTCTATAAGTTCTATAATCAGGAAATGGAAATGGAATTTTTTTTTACAATTACGAGAATAAAATTAGTGTTTCTTGGGCATGTTATGCGTAATTCAAAATATGAAAATCTGCAGCTCATCATGTAGAAAGCAGAAGCGTCAGTAGACGTAGAATTTCCTGGCTACGTAACCTGCGAGACTGGTTTGACCTCCCATCTGTCGAACTATTTCGGACAGCTGCCTCTAAAGTTAAAATAGCCACGATGATCAGCAACCTCCGAGGGGAGAAGCTGAGATCAAGAAAAAGAAGAAGGCTTCAGTTTCAATACTCCACAGAGTTTGAAAGTAAATCTATCTCACAAGGTTATTCTATTTTCACTCTCTTTCATGGTTCTGGAAACACGATTTACTATTTATGACATCAATGATAGATTGATCGAGAAATAGTTTACTATGTAGTCTTTCGACAGTAATCAACTACTTTCCACCTCAGAATGTAATATACTATTGATTACAGTTTATATTAAAAACTAGGGTTATTTCTTTGCTGTAGACGGCGTGGGTAATGTTACACTACAAAAAAGTGGACCACCTTGTATACTTTCATTTTTGATGTACAAGTTCAAAGTACTATTATAATAATATATCCTCAGCTATGCTACTGGATTCTACTCGAAAAACCCTATTCATAATTCATAGCAGTTTTCCTTGATATATACTAACCTAAATATGAAATAATAGTAAATGGTAATTTTTCAAAAATTTCCTGTAGTCAAGTAAACTACTAAACTAAGCTCAAAAATAAAGCCCGCAACATGTTTCTTCATTTATCATTCTTCATTCTATCTATTACCGTTTCTGCTGTACGTACCTGCCCATCAGAATCAATCAAAATGATTCACCTTGTGGCATTGTTTCCGATATACAGGGCGACAAAGTCATTGCATGTCTAGAATCATTTTAAGTGTCTCACCCAATTTTCTCCTTTCCTATTCCGATTTGAAAAAAGTTTAATCGCGCTTCCTACTTAGGTCACGAGAGGACGCCAAATCTGTATCTAGAAAGGTTTTTATGATGATGGAATGATGTATTCTATTTAATGAAACTAGGAAATTGCGTCCCAGGTAGACTGGTTTTGGTGGTCAATTGGCGGATCAATCGGAATAGGAAAACATTGGAATAGGAAAGGAGCAAATTGGATGAGGCACTTAAAATGATTCTAGACATTCAATGATTTTGTCACCCTGTATATATCAGAAACGAGTGACGTTAGGTATATGAAAGTAACTATTTTCTTTTAATCAGCTTCTTAGGCTCTATCGATCTGACATAAAAATTATGTATCATTCCATTTAAGAAAAATTAACCTTGCGTCACAACTGTCACATTTGACTTGTAAAAATATTTCTAAACAGAGATTTGGCGTCCTCTTGTGGCCGTAGTAAGAAGAACATTTTTTCAAATCCGAATAGGAAGGGAGCAAATTGGGTGAGACACTTAAAATGATGTCCCTGTACATACATAAAACATGGGTAGACATATATGCGACATCCACCGATGAATATTCTCTGTATACCGACAAGTGTCACAAATGGATATTTATAGGATATACATTTGAGGTAAATGAGACATACATGGATGTCCATTTACCATACAACACATACGAACAAATATACGTGATACAGAAAATGTTTACTGTATATAGTAGGGAAGTATTTGTGTTTTGTGGATTCTAGTCGAAGCGAAAAGTTTATCGTTTGAGCGTATAGCATATTTAAAATTTTACCTTATCATAAAAAAGAATATCGTAATGATGGCGTTAGTGGGCCCAATATTGAAATGTCGGATGTATTTCGTTTAGAGCTTCACGAGACCGCAAGAGAAGTCTCGGTCGAGATCGAGACCGAGACTTTAATATCGACGTCGAGACCGAGACCGAGACTGTCTTGGTCTCGATCTCAGTCTCGATCTGCAAAACCGAGACCGAGACCGATACTGCCAATCGAGACTCTCGAGAGTCTCGGTCTCGAACAACATCATTCGTTTGCAAGATTTTATTATACAGGGTGGACCAGGTTTTTGGTGCCAAACTTTAAGGGGGTTTTCTACGTCCAAAAATAACTCTAGTTTGCTATATAAACCATAGTCGAAAAATACTCCGTTACGAAAATACAGGGTGTTCAATTTTTTTTTTGAAAAACCAAAAAATTGATTTTTTTTTTAAACTGCCAGAGATATTTTAATGAAATTTTACAGGTGTCAATAGCGATGAAAGACTCAAGTTTTGCAATATAAAAGGTCTTTTCAACGTTACCAATGGCGTGCACTGCGGCTCGCGACTGACTATTTTTCAACAAAAAAGTGGTACGCTACTAGTTTTGCTGAAGATAAATATTTTTGAGGTCCTTGTTCAATTTGAAAGAAAAAAGTTTCCTTGGCATTTTTTCGTAGGGCGCCCCTGTAAATAAATATTAAATGACTTAAAAACTTTTCAGTGTTTACCTTTTAATAGATTATTAATTTTGTTACTTGCGTACCGCCACATAATCAATATTTACCACGCCTTGTTAGCGTAGGTTTTCATGGCAACCTAAAACAGCCAAGATTATTTTTTTAACTGTGTTGTAACAATATTTATGTTTATAATTTTATCTTCAGAAAAACCAGTAGCGTACTGTTTTGTTGAAAAATAACCAGTCATGAGCCGCAGTGCACGCCACTGGGAACGCTGAAAAGATCTTTTATATTGCAAAACTTGAGTCTTTCATCGCTATTGACACCTGTAAAATTTCATTAAAATATCTCTGACAGTTTCAGAAAAAAATCTATTTTTTGGTTTTTCAAAAAAAAACTTTAACACCCTATATTTCCGTAACGGAGTATTTTTCGACTATGGTTTATATAGCAAATTAGAGTTGTTTTTGGACGTGGAATACCCCCTTAAAGTTTGGCACCAAAAACCTGGTCCATCCTGTATAATCAGCAGACGAGCAGGCCCTTAAATAGTGCGTTGCATATAGCTATTCTTAGGGTGAAAAGGCACTTTAATAAAAGTTCTCTAGTACATATTTACTTGAGTTTTCTATTTTCCTCATTTTATAGAAAAACGAGATTTCGATTGTTTTCGATAAAGTATGCGTTTTCACCACGAACGAAATCGACTTAAATCGACTAAAAGCGAGTAAGAAAGACGATTAAGACATGTGTAAACTGTCACTTTTTGCCCTTTATATTTATAAATAACTATCAACTATCATAAATAAGTTCTTTGAACCCCTGAGTTTGACTAGCCAGTTAATATGATAATGAAGTTTTTGTGTTTTCAAAAGCATTGTATTATTTCTATACAGGGTAATTTTTAAGTTGGTGACTATTGTGACTTACTTCATTCTACCACAAAGTAAAGCTAAGAAATAGGAATTTTTCCATTGGCAGTATTGGTACTTTTTCGAAATGCATATTCAAATTCATAATATAAAACCTGATTTGAAATATTTCCATATTTTCAATGAAATCTCTAGATGTGTCGATAGCTAAGTATACAGGACGCATTCTTTTTATAAAAAATATGTTCTGTAGCATCATTGGTGGACCTACGAGCATGTCTAATGCAGTTTTACATTAAGCTAACCTCAACTAACCTGATTCTACAATGGAAATTGGAACTCTCAATAATTTCAAGTTTTGATTTTAAGTAAACATTCAACACAAAACGGAAAGAAAATTGAATATGCAATTCAAACAATGAGATTTTTCGAGATACTACCTTTTTCTTCGCGAGACCGAGACCGAGACTCGAGTTGCTACTACGAGACCAAGATCGAGACCGAGACCGAGACTTAATTATAAATTCTAGACCGAGACCGAGAGTATGTAAGTCTCGGTATCGGCCTCGGTCTCGTGAAGCTCTAATTTCGTTTCAAGATCTTATTTCAAAACGCCTTTCGGTGTGGCAAAAAAAAACAATTTTTTTGAAAAAAATTTCAAAAATTAAATCTACTGAAACCTTCGCTAAATGATACTTATCATTCGATTTTCAACTCGAAATCGCCATCGGTTCAAAATACAGTTATAATCTAGCTATCTTAGCTGACGTGGTACGTCTCTTTGCACTTACCATTAAAATTTAAATAAGTTACCATGAACGGTTTTCTTAATTATAACGCAACCTACCTACCTTAGCTGAGGTAGCTATGTCCGTGATCATACAATTTATGGTACTCCCGTAATTGCCTTCCAGATAAATTTGAACTATGCATCATGACCAAAAATCAAAATTTTTAAATGTGATGCAATGCAAAAACCTCATCTAGAAAGCTAAGAATTTTTGAAAGAGAAGAATGACATAATCAAAGTAAATGGACTTTTGTTCTTTTCTTTTGACATTTCGCAGCCAACTCGATAACGTTTTCAATGACCACCCTGTGAATTTCCTGTATCAAATCCATCAGCAACGATTTTCTTATAGAAGGCAAGCATGTAAAAACCTGTGGTGAACGAGCTATCAAAATGTCGGATGATTTGGTTTCAGGGCTTTATCTCATTAGTCTTGAGTTAACAAAAAAAAAATAATAAAAAAATTTCAAAAAAATTAAACCTACAATTGTAACTTAAAACTACATTTGTATATCATCTACAACTGTAACTTTAACCTACAATTGGAAGTTGAACCTAGAATTAATAACCTACAATTGTAATTAAAACCTACAACTTGAATTTACTGTTATAACATAAATAACCTGAACCTGAATTGTAATTAACTACTACATTTGTAACTTAAAACTAAATTTGGTATCGGGTGTAAAAGAAATGTTGTATAAGCAAAAAATCATCCTTCGAGTGATTGCTGTAGTGCGGTCTGCCCTCTCCAAGGAAAAAAGTTGTACTTTTTGCCTTTAGTATAAAAATATGAGTAACAAAATCATATTTCAATTAGTAATTGTTGAAACCGTTCTTGTGGGTATCGGGGTAAAACTTGTTTCTTTCCTTTCTTGCTAGTTCATTTTCGTAAAGTCATTTATTCTATTTTTGAATGAAACTTCATGCTTTACTTAAAGCACCTTATTACTTAATGTTACCTATTTACTTCAAAATTATTCCAGGAAAAAATTTAATAGTATATAAATAGGTGTACAGCTTTTTTAATTTAACATTAAAATAAGGTGATACTATTAAGTGCCCCGATAGAATATAATTTCCATCAATTGCATGTGTAATTTAAACTGCTATCATTATGTGTGGTTATATAACGTCCTTGTTGCCAATGAATAGGAACAGGTTTACAGGTATTTATCTCAACATAAAAAAAAGCCCTGAAGAAGATTGTAATATACAATCGAAACGTCGGCAATTTTTTAACGACAGCTGGTTTTATTCAGTTCTATACCCGTAAACCTGTTCCTATTCATTAAACTGCTATATTGATATATCAGTAGTCAATCATCTGACCGTGTGCCAAAAAGTCATCAGCTGATTAATACCTTTAATTTTGTTTGGTCAATACAAGCAAATTGCGCTTGAAATGACCTTAACGATTTATTGCCAGGTCTGTCAATCATAGGACGCTTTCACCTGAATTGATATTCAGGTTAGTACCTATATACTTCTATAGTTACTAAATACAAGCTTACCTGTAGGATATATGCTACATTTTGGTATGCAACTGCTTCTATCCAAGTAATAAGCAGTGTCTGCAGTAGCCTTGTCGGTACAGTTCTTTTGGTGTAAACTAGTGATTAGCTTCGCAGGGCAAGACTGTCCAAAAACGATTGTAACACTTCTTAAAGTCACTAGATATCCTACAATTATTGAGTATTTCATTTTTGTTCGCTACAGTACCTGTAGCATGGGAAAACAAAGTACTTACTACTGAGTTTCTAAAGGAATAATACCTTTAATCCGATTAGTGACTCTAGATTTAGTTTCGACATCAGAAACCAATATATCACTTCCAGCTTATGGTATTAGCAAAAATCTTTGTGTGACTAGATAAGAAACAAGTGGTTTGTTAAATAGATTTGATTAAGAATATGATACCGCTGAAGTTGTTTAGGTACTCTTTGAAAAAATATAATAGTTTGGACATTAAATATAAAACACGACCCTCGAAGTGCAATAAACAGATGGGAATCGGATCAATTAATCACGATGACAATGTTAATAGGCTTCCGGTTTTTTAGCAAATGGTTGACGCGATTACTGTAATAGTTTCTTTAGGTGACTAATGACTTAATTTTCTCTACAAAATTATATTTAGGGTCCTGCCCTTACCAACATATAGGTAAAGCGAACTACTATTAATCCCCTTAGCGTCCCAAAATATCTCTAGGTAAGTTTATTTACTTCCTTCTTGACCGTAGATGGTTTTGTTATTATTTGCTCTTCTGCGAAAGTGCTCTTCAGCCATTGTTCTCACTGTTTTACCCACAAGACAGTCCCTGGTTTCGTGGCGCCAGAGGACCATGACTGGGCTTTTTAGACGAATAAGTATACACAACCTTTCATCTGGAGTGGGCTATTTACCAGGCACGGTGTTCGTCTCTATTCGCGTTCGGGTATTTTGAAGTGTATGCTAATATTTAGTTTTAGATTTCGATAAGGTTCACAGTCTGTAGCCAGACAGTTCTTCGGTTTTTAATATCATGAGGATAGCGCAAAAAAAGTAGCCTGATATCAATTTATATATTAAAAGCTAACCAGTTTGAGATGGCTGCTATTTTGCCGTGTAACGCACTAATTGATTTTTTAGAAACCCTCCGATGTTTGGACAACTCTATAACGTAAATCAGCTCACGGTTCTGATATACACGAACCGATACACTGGAATAATCGATTCGTGTTAGGTTTTCGCCAAGTCATCGGACAGGTACAACATGCAAAGGTGAATGTTACGACATCTCATCATGTGTCGGACATGGGATGGATGAATTCTGCAGGATGATGGCTTAATCTTCTTCTGCTGGCCTATGTGGTTAAATAAAAAAGACATGTTCAAGTTTTTGCTGCTAAGGCAGTAAGTGAGTTTTAAAACGTTAATGGCGAGACGGTCAAGATAGTCCTTACCATCTCATCAGTTTTTTTAATCAATATTTAGCCATTATTAATTTATTGACATTTTTTAAAAACCTTTAAAATATGTTTATTAATATATAATTTTATATACATAGGTTTATTTTATTAAAATTTCTAAAATATTACATTTCTCAAATATTATATTAAGATACCAGTTTCATGAGATTGGCGCATGAATCCAAGATATTGCAAAGGATGAGTGCGATAAGGGCCTTATGAAACGTGTATTTTAATGAAAAACTAAAAATAATTTATTATTTTAATGAATGAGTCATTTTTGTTGCTAAAAAAAGTTGGCATCGTGACAGTGTCTTTGAGTTCAGTTGATTATTATTTGGCACTCCATAATAGGTTTCGTGCACGTGACGTCATAATTTGAACCTGGTGGTATAACAACATAACCTCACCTATTTAAAATACATGTAAAGTAATGACATCTTTGCATTTAATTACAGTTTTTTCAATTTACTTTAATCGAATGAAACTTAAATTTTGTTGAAGGCCTTCTAGAATCATCATTCTTGATAGTGAAGCAAGAAAGAATTACCTCTATGCTTAAATAAGTGGCAAGGAGAGCAATATTTTGTGGACTAGACCTACCACCAAGTACCACCAACTGTTTGAAATACTCAAAACCTTTTTATGTCTCAAAGGTACTTCAAATTCAGACAAAGCATGGAAATAAAAGTTTGACGTTCCCGGTAGGTCCTAGGTGATGAAATCTAGTTGTTTTACCACCAAGTTCGATGACAGGTCAATGCTGCCGTGCACGTGACCTGTCGTCGAACTTGGTAGTAAAACAACTTCAAAAAAATTGCATTGATATATAAATGCAATTATGCATATAATGCAATATATTGCATGCAATATAATGCATATAAATCCGTTTTTCTGTAAGATTTGTTAAGATATGAACCCTGGAACAAAAGTGAGTTGTTCTAAGCAGTACATTTCCCATATCCAGGTCGGAGCTATTGGATAACATAACTGTAGAGGAATTAAATAAAATTGGAACTTTGCAGGTTTGCCTACACGTACCCTAATCTGCTTCAGGTGCAGTTTAAAAATGTACTTACAAATCACACTTTTGATATCGGAGCATTGCATGATTGGAACAACTGTTAAGTAGCCCATTATTTCAACTTTTGCTTTCTTTTGCAATGTTTGTCTTCAGAGCGCTTAACTTAACCAAGGCCAAGGAGGATACAATAATGCTAGGTAGATGTTTACGTAAAGGGCTCTGGTACACTTGAGGGAAATCGTTATTACTCGTTTTTTTCGAAAATTTTCTTTATGAATTAAAACAATGGACAAAATAGAAAATTATAGGTGGTGGTAGAACTTAAAAACATTTAAAATAATATCAATAATTTTCAGAATAAATATAATAATAAAGTTCGCTTACCTGAAACAAACTAAACAATGTCATGAGCCGAGTTCGGTAATTCCATCCGAGCGCTCTGAACACAGACAATCTCCTAAAATCTTAACAAGCTAGACTGAGATAGATTGATATTCCGAGCGCTCGGGATGTAATTACCAAACTCAACAATGGGGATATAAATGGAAACGACATTTGTCACAAATGTCAACTAGTGACATTGGTGACAAACTCTGAGTAACTTTGTAAATTATTTTGAAAAATATGGTAAAAGTTACATTTTTTCTTTGATCAGTTTAATTAAAGACAAAGCGGCCCGTCAGGGCCGCTTTGGCCCTACAGGCTTACGTTGCTATAAGGGGGCAAGCGGCCCGATAGGACCGCTTTGTTTTTCTATGAGAAATCTTTTGGTTAGGTTAGTTTAGGTTGGTTCAGGTTAGTTCAATTCTAGTTTTCCTTTGGTTAGGTTAGTTCAGTTATGTTTTTCCTTTGATCAGGTTAGTTTAGGTTAGATTTGGTTAGTTCAGTTCTAGTTTTCTTTTGGTCAGGTTAGTTCATTCAAAGGAAAAACATCCTTTGATTAGGTTAGTTAAAAACAAAGCGGCACGTAAAAACAAAGGGCCGCTTTGTCTATCATTTATGCGGGATCCTTTGGTTAGGTTAGTTCGGAATAGAAACGAATAAACTCTAAAGTAGTGCGTTTTACCATCTTTTTCAAGATAATCTACATAATTTACAAGTATATGCAGAGTTTCTCAAAAATGTCACTTGTTGACGTTTGTGACAAATGTCGTTTCAATTTATATTTCCATTGTATAGTTTGTTTCAGGTAAGCGAAGCTTATTATTATATTTATTCTAAAAATTGATATTATTATAAATGTTTTTAAGTTCTACCACCGCATATAATTTTCTATTTTGTCCGTTTTTTTAATTCCTAAAGAAAATTTTCGAAAAAAATTAGTAATAACGACTTCCCTCAACTGTACCAGCCCCACGTAAAGAATTATATCCTCATTGGTGCTTAATATACAGTTCCACAAACAGTCCCACAAAGGGCATATATTTTGAAACATATTTACTTAAGTACTTAATTTATTTAGATAATTTAAAAATACGTTTTTATATTATAGCAGTATCACTAAAATTGTATTGAAGAAAATCTTTGAATAATTGTTTGTTATAATAAAATGTATGTTCCATTAAGATATTCCATTAAGGTTTTGTTTTGAATTCTTCGATAAACAATTATAGCCTCAAAAGTTTTAATATTTTTATATTAAATTGAGGAGGAACATTTACAATTTATTCTAAACACCACAATTTTGTAACCAACCACCAAGGTTGATGTGATGGTCTGGTAGCCTATAAAAATTATTTTGCCTTAATTTTTCACTGCACAGTTCAGGTGTTATCTATTTCTGACCGCAGTAATCATCAATTTTTTTTTGCTGCAAGATTTCCGCAGCGCATATATGACTATAATTCACGCCTACACCTACAAGTGCTTTAATATCTTATTCCAGCTTCAAGCGAAGTAATCATATCATACCTTTTAACAATCTACTTCTTTCTAGGTTTGTATGGCAAGAGAATCTACTGGAACGCCAAACTTCTATTTCCATGATTCTTTCTCTGAATTTGAAGTAGTTTTGAGCAGGGACTCGAACCTTTTTGGATTATCGATTTCGATACCGCTTTATTTATTATAAAGTGAAAAATAAGTGTTCAGGTTTTATTTTCTTATTTATTTTTTCATAAAAAAACTGTTCCGGTTCGGATTCCAAAGATTTTTTAGGTTCCAGAAGGAAATTTCAGATCCTTAAAAGAAAACGTGACCGGCGGTGTTTCAGTTTCAAGCAAAATTATGAGAAAACGTTTCTAAAATTCAAATATTTCTTTTCAATAAAATTTGTTATTATTTTTTATATAGATATTCCTACTATACATTAAAAATTTTAACATAAAATAAAACAAAAAATGTATGCTTTTTAAATTAAAACTAAAATTCTAAACTTCAGCCTTTTTTGAAACTTAAAATAAATTATCAATTTTTAGTTGCTTTTTTTGTTTTTCTTTCAACTGGCTCATCCACTTCTGCATATTTTCTTTTTTCTTTCCCAGAAGTACTAGTAGCACTGCTTTCTGTTTCTGAGGCTTTGGCATCTATTACAGTCTCACACTTACTTTCTGAACTGCAAATAAATGAAAGTAAAATTTATTGTCCAATCTGAAACTAATAATGATTGTTCAGACACTTACTGTTCCTTTTTATTTTCAAAGATGCGATTGACTCTTACTAACAGCTGATCTTCTAACAGCAATGTTTATTCCTAATGGCGACAACAAAAATTTTAAAGACGAAAAGAGGCGTTCTACGCTAACCTGGGTGGCAGGTACAACCAAAACCACTTTACTTAGTTTGTAGAGTTCTGGATATAGAGATTGCAGAGTTGCCATGGATTATTTCAGTACTTATGCACTACCAAATCAGGAAACGAACACCGTGGCAAGGAGAGCTTCATTCGGACCAGGGACGGAATTTTGAACAGCAACTTTTCAAGAAGATCATGGAACTTCTAGGAATCCGCAAAACAATGACAACTCCGCTCCATCCACAATCACAGGTCTAGGAAATGCAATTTCGATCAAATATTTTATTACAATATCAAGAAATAACTCATCTCATATCTGAGTCTCTCGAAGTCATCTTCAGGAAATAGATTTAAAAATGGGGGATGGTAAATATTATGTCCGTTCAAAGAAATCGTTTTTTTCTTAAAAAAAAGTACAGTGGGTGATAGATTATACTTACCTCTTTCATATTAAGTGCGGATAAATACACTTTTTTATAATTTAAAAAAATTTTACTCATTTTGTGAAATTCGATTACGTTGAAAAAACTTTGATTACGTTAAAAAAAACGCTTTTTTTCCTGAAAAAGGTTACTGCAGGTAGTAGATTAAACATACCTCTTTCATATTTAGTGCGAGTAAATATTCTTTTGCAAGATCTGAAAAAAAAATAAAAAAAAAACTGATTGAAGGAAAAAAGTTACTATTCCAAACTGCAGGCGAGTTCGGTAATACCATCCGAGCGCTCGGAATGTAATTACCGAACTGAACTTTCGATAAACGCCAAAACGTTTCTTGTCAATTGTCGACAAGACGAATATGCAACGTTGCCACTTGTTACGTAAATAAAGAAAAAAGAGAAATACCTCAACTAATCTAAACTGCCCTATCTCAACAAACCAATGAACTTGTAGCTTGTAGCGGCCCATTAGGTTATTAGTTCAACCAAACTGAACTAACCTGGACTAACCTAACCTAAAGAAAGACAGAAATAATATAAGATGAAGTAATGTAACATGAAATAATGTAACAAAAGGCAAAGTAAAACTAAACTAACTGTGATAAGGTCTAGAGGCAGTCCATGGCACGCCATAAAGGACAAGTAAACCTGAACTAATCAAACCAAAGGAAAAACAACTGAACTTAGTTAAACAAAGGAAAAACAGAACTGAACTAAGCTGAACTAACCAAAGCAAAGCAAAACTGAACTGACATAATCAACAGAGCCCACATTTATATACAGCATTCAACATGCTTCGTAATGGCCGTAAAGAGCCGCTGCAACAAGAAGCAGAGGCGGCCCTAACGGGCCGCCATAGTGATGGACAAGTAAGCCTGGAGTAACCAATTCAAAGGAAAACATAACCAAACTAACCTAACCAAAGGAAGAACAGAACTGAACTAACCTGCAGAGCCTGCCCCCCTAACCAACAGAGCCCACACTTAATGTGTAGCAAGCGACAAGCTCTGTAGCGGACCTAAAGGGCCGCTGCAACAAGAAGCGAAGGCGGCCCTAACGGGCCTTCATATAAGACGAGTGAGATTGGACTAATCAAATCAAAAGAAAATATAACTAAACTAACCGAAACAAAAAAACAACAAAACTGAACTAATCAAAAGCAAAGTAAAACTGAATTAACATAACTAACAGGTCGAAAAGCGCCCCTCACGGGCCGCCGTAAAGAATAAGTTTAAATTAACTAACTAAACCAAAGGCCTAGTTCTGGACATTGAGAGAGGAACTGGCAACCTAGCTGGTCTAATAGGTGGCAGCCGCAAGACGAGTGTCAAAACCTCAAAACAGAACTCCCAATATTAGTAATTTATTGATGCCAAAAAAAGTACAATTTCCTTTAATTATTAAAACAATAGCACACATTTACCCCCACTTAATATGAAAGAGGTAAGGTTAGTCTATTACAAGCAGTAATTAAAGAAAAATGAAATACTTCGAACGTAATCAATGTTATTTTTAATGTAATCGAAGTTGCCAAAATAAGTAAAATTTTCTTAAATTATTTTAAAAAATTGCATTTATCCGTAATTAATATGAAAGAGGTAAGTTTAATCTATCACCTGCAGTAATTTTTTTCAAAGAAAACCAGTTTTTTTGAACGGACATAAAGTTTACCTTTCCTAAAAATGTTTTGAGTTTTCTTGATTTTGACGTTAGTGATTGATAAGAACGACAGTTCTTCAATGTGATTCTAATGCATAGGAGTTGTAATGTTCGTTTCTATTTACCTTCTAAATTTTTATCAGTTTTTAAAGTCTATTTCATCGCTAAAATTATTAATGTTTCTGTAGAGTTGTAAATTTGCATAATTTTTTATTTCTTTAGTTCTTACTTATAACCTTAATATCAATGTCTAGTATGCGAAAAAAAAATTTTGATTATGACTCTATTGCAAAAGGTGTTTCATTTATTAAATTTGAAGATGGAACAGCAGGGTTGAAACAGAGGCAGGAATTTAGGTCTTTGTGTAAAAACCTTACAAGGTAAAGCGATGATGGCGAAAGATGCGAAATTGCCAATGGAGGCAGAAAACCGTAACTGCTACATTTTATAGATGAGGAAAGATTTCATAAAGAATTTTAGAGTTATTACAAAAAACTTAACTATTTTGTGTTTTCGTCTTAAAAAGTATCTCTCAATTGACTGCAGTTGCATTGTATAAGCTAACTTCATGTGCGGAATATCGGGTTCAGATTCGGCACAGAAATGTGTAGTGCAAAAATATGTTTGCAGTGTTCATTACAAAAAGTCATCTAAAAGGCTTTGAATTTTTGACATAATCAAAGTAAATGGCATCAAGCTGAGCTGGAGGCCCCATCCTGTATTACTGTTTTGGCCCCCTTTTTAGCAGTGGGAACTTCCGACTTCCGCGGGAAGTGATGGCTCGGTGACGTCATGACGTCTTACGTCAAAATGTTGCAAAACAATTGTGACTGTCATTATTTTTATTTCTTTTTAATACCATTCGAATTGAATATCGAACTTATATCCATTTCCTAGTGCAACGTTTTGTTAGCGTTACAAACGGAAAAGGTGGCAAGGTTGGTAGTCAGCTGGCCAGGGTCAATCGGCGCACGGATTATAGGACACTTGTTGCCGGACTAACCCAGGGAGAGTGGTCGTGGGTTTATAGTCAGAAGGTTACCTAAAGAGCGCCACCCACTTTTATCGCCCTTAGTAAATCCGAACGGCGATTGCCTTATAACTCAAAAGCGGGAAAACTTAGCAGCCAGCCGAGCAACTCTAACGTCGCGAACTCGTTGGTCTCCAGTCGGGCGGTCGAAGTTCCGAACGCACCTGCTAATAATGTACGGTCGTAAAACCCCGACAGTTGACGTTGACACAAACACGGGATATGAAATCAACTGTCAGTAGTGGCAATTAGCTGGTCTTTATTACCCTTAAGCACTCCCAAATACTAATTAATAGAAAATAAGAAGTAAACTCTTCACAAAGTCAGAAATAAATGAAATAATCAACAACAACATTTATAGTACCTATGTATACAAACATTAAACTTTTCTGCGATGAAATTAGAGGTGCCAGAGTTAGCCTCTACTACTCCAGCGCAAACTACCAACAAACTCAAACCCGAGGGTACCCGTAGCGAATACGTATTGGCCTTGGTTTACAAATTAAAACAAAGTATAAAAGTAGGTAGGTAGACCACTTTAAAAATGAAGATTCTTATGGAATTTCTCTTCTGCTAGATAAACCTGGTAGTTATATATTAGGAAAACAAGTACTGGAGTCAGAAGCCTCTGATGGAGGTTACTGCCACCAAAAAGTAGTCCCTTGGAGGTTATCTATTGAGTGACTAGGAGTTAGTGTAAAAATGGAATGGACCAACCTTATGTGTGGTGTTAACAACAGTTATGGAGTTGGTGCCTGTGTGTTCGAGTTCCTCGTGTGGAGTGTGTCCTGTCGATGGTGTGTGACAGCTAGTGGCTCATCAAGATCACCTTCTCTAGTTAAGGATGAAGGGAAAGGGGCAAACTGGCAGTCATTGAGTGAAGCAAACTCATGCAAGGAAGGCTGCAGGACTTGCAGGGGCAGCAGCAGTAGAAGGATGGATATCAGAATTGCGTAGTGCAACAACAGCAGTAGCAGCAACGGCAGCAGCGGTAACAATAACATCAACAGCAGCAGCAACAGTAACAGCAACAGCAATAGCAACAGCAACAGCAACAGCAACAGCAACAGCAACAGCAACAGCAACAGCAATAGCAACAGCAACAGCAACAGCAACAGCAACAGCAACAGCAACAGCAGGCCTAAGGGAAATTCGATACCAGGGCATAAGTGAAAGATCCAACTTGCGGTATTAAATACTTCACACATCTGGATGGGAGAGCCAAGAAAGGTACTCAAATATTGTTTTACTCATTTGTGGCTTTACATTTTGGTAGGTCAATTATACAGCAAAATGTCTTCACAACGTCATGGAGGTATTAAAATAATTGTGCAACCGAATTACTCTCTTAAACATGACCAGATATGAGCAGCATAATGTATGAAATGTTAAAACCCGGAGGGCAATTATAAAATACACAGAGAGGGCAATGATTCATAAACGTGCTAGTAATATATATGAGGGAAAAATCTTACCTTGGATGTGGGGTGGCCTGAAAGTTAGAAGGAACAAGTCCTCCAATCGTTTTCTTATCTCTTCTCTGCCTCAGAATTCCTTCTCCAATACTAAAGATCCAGCAATACTGCTGCTTGGTTTCACACCAAAAATAAAGTAAATCGAGTAAGGGATTCCAGAACTATATCCACAAAATGTGCGGCACACTACGGTGTCTTTGTTCTTGGCAGGTGGAAACAAAAATGGCAAAAGCCCTTTAAAAATTAAATAATTTTTCTCCTCATAAAAAATCTAGTTCTCCAATTGCCAAGAGATGGCATCTCTGTGTATTTTTGGTTGCAGCAATACTTGTAAAACTGACACTCTGTCAAATCCAAATGCCAATAAAAATCAACAAACTTCAAGTCATTGTTTACTTTTAAGTTATTGTTTGTTGATTTTCACTTTGAGGTTAAAACAAAGTGCATTTTGGCCCTCATAACTTTCCCTTGCAAAACCCACAGGCATCTTGTAATTTTAAACCCGCAACACGCGTCCCCATCAAAAAGAAAAAAAAAAAAAATATTCAGCAACACTATAGAAGTTCTTCCCAAGAACAAAAAACAAGAAAATGGAAAAAAAAATTATAGCCTACGCATCCGGAAGTAGGTGTACCTTAAAATTTAATTTAAAATTTGTTAATTGAGGCCCTCAACTGGTGTCATCATCTGGTGGGTGAGATTTTAAATCTTTGGCATGCCATTAAAAAACTAAAGTGCTAGGTCCGCAAGCCCTTAGCTAACCTAGTCCCATGATTTTCTAAAATTTAACTTCCAATCTAACAAAAACCAAAAACAGTCGACATTATCAATATTCGGTTCGCCTTTATGCTGACACCGTATGCTGACGATAAATTTACGTCAGGGGAACCTGTGAAGCGAAGGACTTCCAGCAAAAAAGGAGCCATTTTTAGGAAAATATCGGCATTTGTTGGCTCTGTCCATTTCTGCTAGGTCATTGGACTTTTCGGGACTTTTAGTCATTCATCCATTTCTTTTGCCATCTCACTGCCTACTAGATGACATTTTTAAATAAACAGCCTATATATATACTTTCTGTGATGCAGTTATTGATGAGTTTAAAGAAGAATTTTTGGCAGTTGTTATCGATCTTCAAGTTCAAAAATATTATGGGTTATGCGGGAACAGGATGACGAAATAACGAAGACAACTATTTTAATTAGTCTACGTTCCGCAGATATATTTCTGCATCCTCAGGACGCCAAAATTATAGGTGAGAAATTTACAAAAAGGGGCTCCTTAATGGCTCTATAACAGTAAATAATTGTTATTCAACTTACAATTCGGTTGCCTTCCTTGTTCCTAAATTTACACAGCACTTTAGTAGAGCAGAATCTGGAGCAACCATTTTTGGAGTAGGTAAGTGACCATTACAAGTGACAATTACAAACACTTTAAAATTGGGTTTATATATAAATAGTGGGACTACAAAGTTAAATCCACACACAAACAGACAGACAACGCTAACAATACGGGTTTTGGATGTCGATCGATCCTCGAAATTAGCACGAAATACCAAAGTAGGAGCGACAAAAAAAAAAGCTCCACATGTGGGCAGGTATATCGACTTCCTTTAAAATGGAACAAATTTAACAAGGTCTAGGAACTCAGTCATCGGAATTCCAGTGCTGTCCCTCAGAAGATGTCACTTTTTTGCAATTAGTTCTAAAATTATATCTGTAGATATATTAGTAAACAAAGATTTAACATCCAATGATTGATGATTGATGATATTATTTCAAACCTTTTGGTACTTTTTGTTGTCTGATATAGTGGGCATATTCAAAAGAATTTTTAATATGTTTGCAAAAAGACCTCCCATTTTAAAGAAAATCGATATACCTATCCATGTGTGGACCCTTTTTTTTGTCGCTCCTGCTGATAACATTTGGTACTTCGCGCTAATTTCGAGGATCGATCGACATCTAAAACCATTTATTGTTAGCGTTGTCTTTCTGTTTGTGTGTGGATTTAGCTGTGTAGTCCCACTATTTTAAACCCAAATTTAAAGTGTTTGTAATTGTCACTACTTGTAATGCTTACTTAGCTATACTCTAAAATACGGTAACTCCAAATTCTGCTGTACTAAAGTGTTGTGTAAATTTAGGAACAAAGAAAGTATTAAATTTTCGTTATATTCAATGACAAAAATCTAACGACAAAAACTTTCTCTTATATTTGCTTATTCAGGAAAATGTGTAAACGTGGATAGTTTTTATACAAATGCAAACCTTTTTTTTGTAGTTCCAAGGTGAAGCGATAGGATTCCTTTTTAAGAATCTAGCTAGTGTGAGTAATATACAGTCGAGCGTTCAATAAGCAACACGCTGTATTCTTATTTAAGATTCGCCATATTCCGACAGAAGGCAAAACCGAATTGTAAGTTGAATATCAATATTTACTGTTATAGAGCCATTTTTGTAAATTGCTCACCTATAATTTTAGAGTCCTGAGGACGCAGAAATATATCTGCGAAACGTAGACTAATTCAAATAGTTGTCTTCGTCATTTCGTGGTCCTCCTGTTCCCGCATAATCCATATAATATTAGAGAACATTTAACATTGCCCAATTAAATCGAAACAAGACAAGGGTTTGAAATCTCGTGGAATTTTCGTAGCTATAAACGGTTGTGTTATAAACGGTTAGACTCACATACCCATATTATCTCCTACAGCTGAATCCAGAGATTTTTTGAGAAGGTTGCGCATCATATAATGTCCTTGCTATGGATGATACTACATACAGGTGAGATAAAAATGTCTGGGAAATTGCAGTAAAATTTCAGGTACAGATATGCTATTTGCAAAAAAATGGTATTAATCGTAGCGCAAAGGTACTGCAAGATTACCGCTTATTTCGAAATGTGGATGATATGCCACCAAAACTGAAATATGCTATAAAAGCCGGCGTAAAGTTACACTGTGTTAAAGCTAGAGATCAAGCTTACTCACTGCTACCCTGACTTATAAATACATGCAAGTGTAATAAATCTAAAGAAGAATCATTTTATCTATATCTTAGTGTAGTAGTAGAGTGGGTAAGAAAGTAGAGTAGGGTGAAAAATATATTTGGTTTACTGAAAGCACGATTTAGGTAATTGCTATTGCATTATAAACTTTTCCCAAAAGTGGGATTTACTTGCATGATTTTACGTTTGGAAAGTAACAAAAATACTTTTCTAAAAAAACTGGTTTGATGCAGTGAAAGAGGTAGAACTACTTTTTCTAAAGCCAAGAAGACTGTTACCAGAGAACATGACAATATTGAGGGCGGGCAGTTCAGAAATATTTTAAAAGAATTTATCATGAAATTTTTTCATTCAAAAATATTTTTTATTTTCAACCACGTATATAAAGGTGACATTACTTATGACGACTTTACTGTCTTTTTAAAATCTTGGAAGAGTCACATTACTCATCTAGGACGTGAAGTAATCTTGGATGAGAAGACATTACTTGCCTAAACCAGTAATGGCTACACCAGCAGTGACCATTGTAGGGATTGTGGGTTTTTCTCTAAACTATAGCTACCATCAAAGTTACGCATACTGTGTGAAGGTTTCAGTCAGAATGAAATACATTAAATCAAATATAATATTCAGGAATATTTTTTAATGTTATTCAGAAAGTACTAATGCCCGTTCGCACCAAGGAAAATTTAAGTATACTTAAGGTTAAGTGGCACATAAACAAGCAATACCATTGCACCACATAATAAGCATCATTTTAAGGGTAGCTTGTCTAAGCCTAGTAAATTTTGCGCCTTATGTCGCCCTTAACTTTAAGTGAGAATCGCTCGCAGATGCAAGCTGGAAAGAAAGTCAAACTGTCAAACAATTACAACTCAATCTAAAAAAGTAAAGAATTTTTATTGTTTTGCAGTTCGGCTATCATTATATTTTGTGTTCGCATATATCACATACTGGTGAAGACTGCTCTGATCTCCCGTTAAAAACTGGCAATGATCGCACTTGTGAGGCTTTAAACCATCACAATCAAAATTCAATTTAAAAATTCTTGGTCAGTAACGCCCCTCTAGTAAAGCTTTCCTGGAACTTTTGCGGCCACAATTGTTACAAATAAATGGCGTAGTCTGCTTATTAATGGCCTTATTATGGAATTTCGGGCTCTTGATTTTGAAAAGAATTCCAGACACTTGGCGCACTGTTTAACCTTGGACCATGGACGTAACTAGCATCATATTGTCTTGAAACAACAATAACAAGACCACGTCAGTAATACTACCTCATCAGGGGATTTATGCAGAATATCGTGGTTTCTGAGCTGGACAAATTTATTTTATCTATGCAATTTTAATGTTCCGGAAGACAAATGCCAAAATGATAATTATTATAAGTTATTAGTGAAAATGAAAAAATCCCTAGAATTTGTCGGGGAGATTCAACATTGCCAAATTTATCCGACACTTGCTTAAGATTTTATATAAAAGGAATGGTGCAATACAGATTGACACAAGTGTCACTTAACTTTTATGCGGCCCTTACCTATTCGGAACTTAAGGAAATATTGGTGAGAACGGGCATAAGTGGTTGAAAATAAAATAGTGTACATACATATTATACTCGAGGGTATATACAAAAAATAATTACAGATAGTTTTAATATTATTATGTTGAACTGAACTGGAGTGTGATAAGCTTGAACGTATTGGAGTAGATATACCTTAAATGGCATTCCACAGGAATTTATGAGGGGGTTTTATTACAGAAACTTGGAGAGTACTTTGAGCAACGACTTTTTTTGGCTTGTTTTTAATTTGTTTGTCTGTTTTGTTGAAAAGCCCTTTTTCTCTCATACGCGCCTCCACCAACTTTTTTGCACTTTTTTTCCATCCAAGATGACAGATTTCTCAAATATTTCTTGTTGTCCGTTGACTTGCAGTAGGACTATTACAGAGCATTTTCGTTAACTTCCAACTTCTTGTTATACAAACGAAAGCCTCAAGTTTCAAAATTTAAAACTTACACAAACACAACCTCAGTCCCAAACCAAAACCACAACTGATGACTTTGAAGAGAGAGATAACTTTTGAAGCTTGACAAAGCAATTTTTTCCAAGCCTGTTTTTACTCTTTATTGTCACTTTAGTACGAGCTCGAAATGTGTTCATGAAGAGCAACCTAAATTCTATCTGAATGCTCAAATCAATCGGATTGACTTCCTGGTTTCATGAATCATTCAATACTAACAGTGAATTTAAACCGATTTCAATACATCATAAAAACGAGGTAAATGTCATCTCACAAAAAGTACACTCTGTATCATGTCGTAGTTTACTACCGAAACTCAACCCCTTTTCACCAAAACCCTTCGGGGTGTAATGCGTAAAAGGATTTCGGCGTTTACTTGAACAACAATATATTAACCCTTTGGCAGTCGAGCTTTACCCTTTGACGAAGTGTTTTCACAAGGGACTTTTATAACCGCCAAACCCAATAATGAGTTATATTAGGCCACTTGAGGTGTCTAACTGGACGGAACAGTTTTCCGTTTTTACGAAACCGCACCGTGTGAAACAATAATAAATAAAGGGTGGGTTAAGAGGTGTCTGAAGTTAGGGATTTGCTCCTATGAATAATGAGTAATATCTTAAATAGATAAAAAATACTAATACAGCCTGACTCATAAATTATTCAATTCAGCAGCCATTTATAATGGAACATATCCTTTGTGTTCGGCCATTTAGGAGGCACGTCACCCACACGACGCGGTAGTCGAATAATTGTATCATCGTGGGTTGGTTAAAATCCTTTGCAAATGGATGATATACACAAAATAGGAACATACCGTTTAGAGGGCTTTAAGTGACGTTTAATTTAATTATTAAACGACCCCCTGATTGGTTCGTCCTGCTTAATGATATTGTTCGGTATCCTTTGTTGCATAGTAATTTGCTTTCCTTTCTGTTATATTATGCAAGTTGCGTTGTCTGCTATACTCACTACTAATAGAAACCTGTTTTCCACCTTTTAAAGACACTTCTTATGCAGAACAAATATGAAATCCCCCAAGTTATATGCTAATTATATGCTCGTATTAAGGGCCATGAATAATACAGTGTCCATCAGCTTCCATCTGACCAGATCGCTGGACCAAACATAAACACAACTCTTTCAAAAATTGCGTCAGCTGTTCGTGTTATTTCAGCTTAACATCTGAAAGAACCTCAAGTGATTTCTATTCTCTAAGCTTTAGGATAATGTATTCCTAATAGAAAGACATTTGTAATATAATATGCTATATTATAATCGATAAAATAATGACAACTACATAACCAGTAAACCTACTGAAACAACTGCACTTTTGCGACGAAGCACTAATGTTTTTTTCAATAAAATCCAAATAAATATCAACTCTGATATAAACCCCCGGATTTCGAGGTTGGCCACAATCTACGCCCCATGAGACTATGCCAATTTGTACATCGTCACATAGAAGTGGACCTCCGCTATCCCCCTGGCACGCGTCTACTCCTTTAGTAGATAAAGTGCATAATTGCGTTGGGTATATGTACATTCCATGATATGTATGATACATTTTGCGGCACTGCTCAGTAGGAATCATTGGAACAAAAGCACACTGCAAGTTTCCAAGTTTTGAAGACTTGTTCTGTTCAGTTTTACCCCATCCCATAATTAGCGCATTTGCACAAAAACTCTCCCGTTCTGTGAGTTTTGAAACTTTACTAGGAAGCTTTACATACGCTATATGGTCCGATTCCCATAAATCCGTGTTTAACTTCATTAAGGCAATATCACAGTATAAGGTCTGTTGGTTAAAATTCGGGTGCTGAATTACTTTTTCGGACTCATAAATGCGCATCTTTGTTCCACGAATATAATTATAACTTATGGATGGTATCACTCCATATTTTGTGTATATGCTACATTTGCCGAAACAATGAGCGGCCGTCAAGACCCATCGCTTATTGAGTAAAGACCCTCCACAAAGCGGCCTCCACCTTGCATTTGTTGCCACTTTCCGGACCACCAGAAGCATAAAAGGGTAATCCTCGGTAGAACACGAGAACCCATGGGATATTCTCAGCTGAGTGTCGTAAGTTAGTAGACTTCTTAGGGAAATTGTCCATTTTTTCTCTTGTGCAACTGAAAAGAGAGAACATTCTAAAATTCCATAGAGAACGTAAGACCAAAAGCACATTAGCACTCCTTAATTATTTCAAATGGAAAATATTTTGAAAGATCAGGAACATAACCAATTCATGTTGTGATTTGACATTTGCTGACATGTCAGGAAGGTTTCAGTTCCTATTTTATAGCGTTTTCGATTTGAGGCTCTAACGCGCCCTGAGAGTATTCTTGTCTACAGTTTTCCTAAAATGCCAATATACAACAAAGTTAGAGGAATTTAAACATAATCCATGTGATGCCTAATCTCTACGAGCAAAATATTTCATTTTCTAATTAAACTAAAAAATCGTTTACTAACATTTAAAGGTATCTAAATTATTTATATTGCTGACACATAAACCAAAAATTACAACAAAAGCTCAGCTTAATTACTGTATTATGCAAGCGAGTGTTAGTCCAATATGAGTTTTCCCAGGCCTTTCCAAGGTTATCTTATATATTACTACCGTCAGTCCACAGAGATTCGGGCCGAAGCGGCATTCTAGACTAAGCGAGAACCGGGAACAGCCTCCGTTCTCGAAAGTACGAGAGTGTGTTCAGGCCGGGTATTAAAACACGCAAGCCGCGCGAGATGGGATCGAATAGATAGTGCAGTGTAGTAAATAAGCGGACAAGCGAACAGTGCGAATTGTTAGTAGAGAGTAATTGTGTTTTAGTCGTGTTTTAATAGTCAAAATAAAAGTGCGTAGTTAATTGACGATAAATTATTTTAACCCGTATCTTTATATTACTGGAACTTGTGACTGTACGGACAAAGGAGTCGTCGCGAGCGTGGAATTTTGCGTGGTAAGGACAGTGCAACAAGTTTGGTGTTTTCTAGATGTCATATACTCATCGACAAAAACATAGGGCAGCACTTATGGAAATGCTGTAGAAGGACAAAGAGCAACAAAGGAATTTTCTGGAACAAGAAAAAAAAAGACAACTTGAGAAAAATGAACAAGAAAAGCGAAGGCAACTTGAGAAAAAGAAAGAAAGATAAAATCAAGCTGCTCTGCTTCAAGCATTAACGGATGGTCGTCACGAGTTACAAGAACTTGTCTCAACCAACATGCTTGAAATCACACAAGACGTAGATCAAGTCAAACAAGACCTGGATCAAGTCAAACAGGACGTGGATCAAGTCAAACATGAAGTGAAAATGAAAATGACTGAATTAGAAGGACGGTGGCAGATCTAGGAAACACGTCGCAGTGGGCCAACTTCAGCCCCTGAGGGTCTAAACATTACTAGGCTTCCAGTTTTCAATGGCACTATTTCTTGGAGCATTTATAAAGACCGATTTAAGAAGGCAGCAATTAAAAATGGATGGACAGATTCTGGCAAGGCTACCGAACTTTTAGTAGCTTTGAGAAGAAAGGCTGCAGACATCATTCCTATATTGTCGACCACTGAAAAGTGTAATTTCAACGCAAATGCCGCAGAGTTAGAGCGGAGGTTTGATAATGCTCATCGCGAAATAATCCAGATACTAGACAGAACCTTCAGATGAGGCAGCAGAAGCCAGGCGAAAACCTACAGGAATTTGGAGCGGACATTGAGCGTTTGACAAGATTAGCGTATCCTGCGACTCCCTCTAATTTCCTTGACCAGCTGTCACTCCAGCAGTTTATCGAAGGAGTTCACGACAGTGAAATGAAATGCCATTTGAGGTTGACTCGTCTTTCCAGTGCAAATGAGGCATTAATATCATAATGAGACAACACACGAAACTATGGAATTGGAGCAGTATTGTCGCAAGTACAAGACGACCAGGAAAAAGTAATTGAGTACTTCAGTAAGGTGTTGAGCAAGCCAGAGACAAATTATTGCGTTACCAGAAAGGAACTGGTATCTATCGTGAAGTCCGTGGACTATTTCCATCGATATCTGTACGGAAGGAGTTTTTTGATTCTTACAGATTACGAAGCTCTGAAATGGCTTCTCCAAACGGAGAATTTTGAAGGCTAAATTGCAAGATGGATAGAATGCCTTCAGCAGTACGATTTTAAAACTGAACATCGTCCAGGCTGATCTCATGGTAACGCGGATGCATTATGACGCAGGCCTTGTGAAGGCGAATGTTGACACTGCCAACGAGTAGCGAGTAGAACAACGAGAAGGACCAACCATTTTTATTGTCGTCGAGAAACATTGGACCACTGAATAAATGAATGTCGAACAAACAACCGATAATGCTGTGAGGTTAATACGTCAATGGAAGTTGGAAAATCAAAGACCTGATTGGAAGGACATAGCAGATAAAAGCCCGGAAGTAAAAGCTGTGTGGGCTCAATGGGATTCCTTGGCGATTTAGAATGGTTTACTGAAGAGGACTTGGGAAAGTAGACGGAAAGATGTCTTGCGAGAAATGCACAATGGAGTGTCTGAAGGCCATTTTGGAATGAACAAGGGTTGAAGTGAATTGCTGAGATGACGTCGAAGAGTGGTGCAAAAATACCTGCTGCTTCGTAAAAGGACCCCAACGAAAGTCTAGGGGACAAATGAAGAAATACAATGTTGGCGCCCCATTTGAAAGAATTGCAATCGACGTGGCAGGTCCTTTTCCAGAAACCGACGATGGCAACAAATACATCTTATTTGCAATGAATTATTTCAGTAAAAGCTTATGCATTACCAAATCAGGAAACTAACAGCGTAGCAAAGATCTTGGTTGACGAATTCTCCAGTAGATTCGGCGTACCATTAGAGTTTCATTCGAGATAGGACCGGAATTTTGAATCGCAACTTCTCAAGAAGATCATAGAACTTCTGGGAATCCGCAAAATAATGACAACTCCGCTCCATCCACAATCACATAGCATGGTCGAGCGTTTCAATCGAACCTTGGAACAATACCTCTGCAAAATGATAGCGGACTACCAGAAAGATTGGGACAAATTTCTGCCCCTTCTAATGATGGCTTACAGAGGTGCAGTGCATAACACGACAGGACATACTTTTGCTAAGGTTATATTTGGTAAAGAACTTTGTCTTCCGATAGATTTGGTGTAAGAATCACCAGAAGAACCAGTGCAAGATTGCCAGAACTATGCCGATGAACTTCGAGAAAGATTAAAGGAAGTCCATCGAAACGTGAGAACAAAGATAAAGATCTAAGGGCGAATTCTACAGGATTTAAGAAAATCGCCTTAAACTACATACTTTAAAACACATTTAAAGGAAGTTTTTGTATGTGTTTCTGTATATGAAGGTATCCATAAAGTGTCTATTTAAGGCTTGAAGATGTTGAGACAAAGAAGGGCCCTTAAAAAGATGTCTTTAAGCATAATGTGTTGTTAGGGCTAATACTTTGATACCAAATCAACCCCCGAATTATACTTTGCCTATGTAAACACAACTAACTAATCCACCTGAAGCTTGCGTGCCTGACAGGTCGTTTTTTGAACGTTCAATGTTCATTACACTAACACCGGTTCATTACACTATATTGCAGATAGTGGTAGTACCTGAAATTTTCTTAAATTGTGTTTAAAATTTTAAACTTTATAACGTTATCTACGATGCTAAAGTACAACCAAAAATTGCAATGAAAGCTCAGCTTAAACACTGTTGGTGCAAATGAAGATTACTCCCATACATTCGGAAAGGTTTATCAAACTTTAGGACCTTGTAGAGGATCCAAAACATACAAATGTTGCTTATAAACCCCTATCCGCAAAGAAAACGTTTTTTAAGATACACGTATCAAAGAAATTTTGTTTTTTAAGTTTTTTGGTTGCATTTTAGAACTAATTTAGAAGTTGAACGACTGAACTTTTGTACACGTTTTAGAGCGGTTTTCATCGGAGACAAACGAAACTGACAATTTAAGAAAACTAAGTTTAGGCAAAAATTAAACTCAGTAAGTGACACATTGTTTTCACCAGTGCTACCATAACTATGGTTAGTAAAACGCAGTTTGAAGAAAATACAAACACAAAACATGCACACATAAGCTTGTCTACGTGCTACTCTGAAGGCACCTCTCTTTCCAAATTGGGTCTTTAATCCACATCACAACAAGCAACAACATGTTTTTCTGAAAGTCATGAGGTTGAGGTTGAGGTCAATCTTTACTTCGTTTGACGCTTTTTAACTGATGAACCTGAACGGCAATCTGTCTTTTTAACTCCGGTTAATGCAAAAACCTAGAGTTTCGTCCTGGTAAAATCCGCACTTACTGTTATTTAGGGTGACTTTTAGAACTATCAGTAAAACTTCAGTTTGAAGTTAAAACACAAGTAGTGACGTGGATGGCAATGTTTACCTGACATAAACAATACAATGTAGGTCATATCTGGTGTTTTAACTTCAAACTGAAGTTTTACTGAGTGTTGCCAAAGCCGCCCTTAATCACTGCCACCTAGACTATAAGGCCGTGAAGCAGAGTCTGTGACGTCACAGTCGTGGTCCAAGGTCACCATTTGAAATGAATGGATTTCAAATGATTTCGTGTATATTTTCCGTGATTTTACTGTGATTATTCGGTTTTTTAATGTGAATTTTGTTTTTATGAACATTACTGGACTTTAGGAAACGCATTAAAGTTTGTGCTAAATTCGGAACTATGAAATTTAGTGTTTAAAAACTGTGAAAATGCCTTACCGGTGCTGTGTCGGGGTGTAACACAAACTTGAAGAATGGACCTAAAAAATCGGTTTTTTGGTTTCCCAGTGATGAAGATTTAAGAGAAAATGGATTAGAGCCATTAAAAGAGAAGATTTCGTGCCTGGAGAACATAGTAGGACACATTTATACATAAATAAGAGACAAGAATTTTAGAGAAAGTTAGGTTATCATCCCTCAGATTTCATTTATAAACAAAGCATGAATTCCATGAACTTTGTAGAAAACTGGTGTTTTAGGTATGTGAGGTGCATTTTCGCAAGGATGAAGTACAGAAAAAGTTTATTTTTTATAATGAAGAAACAGATCAGACTTTGCAAGCGATGTCAACTTTTTTTGTCTTCTGTAACATTCATTCATAGTTTTGTTAAGTCTTTTTTACACTCTTTTACAGTCTAAAGCTGCTGTTGCCTAGGCTGTGGCTATGCAGCTATTGCTACTTAATATCGTATACTTAAAATATACTCAGCATTATTGAGTGACTACTGTTGCCTTGGATACATTGTTGTATAAACTATACCTTCTAAATAAAAAAAGTATGTTTCTTGAATTAACTGATTTATTTTTGATTGCTAAGGGCCAAATGTTGTAATAATCAAAACATGTTTTATTTGTGTGGGTTTATCCAACTTCTTTGTTGTAGTCATAATAATTGTATTCTCAATTTTCACCCATTACAACCCATGTAAACAAAGTATCCATGGCAAGGCTTGTTATATGGGTTGTAATGGATGAAAATTAGGAATATGATTACAACTATGACTAATAATAAGTTGAATAACCCGGGATTTACTACAATGAAAAGTTGTTGGCAATTTAATCTTACATAATTACCTATAAATAGAAAAAAAAAACAACTTCCTGCCAATTACAACATTTTGCACTTCCAACACATCACTGCATACAGTTTTTATTACTTTGAGTCCTTGCTGTTACTACACACACTCGAACTCAAATCCTCTTGGAAGTAGGCTCGATACATCTCTGTTTGTGGAAGTAAGTAGGTACTTTCTGGACACTGGCACTTTCCAACTACTATTGTGTTTCTACCATTTTGACTGTGAAGACCTCACTAAAGAACTTCTATGCAGGACATCAAGTTTTGGGTATAAATGGTAGGTAGGTATATGATGATCTCTTGCTGATTCCTTTAAGAAAAATAAAAGTTAAAAGATAATGTAACTCCTAAAGATAATTCCTAAATTTTTAACAGAAATATGAAGTTTACTGAGTTTGATCTTAGGGTGACTTTTACAAGTTCAAGTAAAACTTCAGATTGAAGATAAAACTCCAGATATACCTAACCTATATTGCATTGTTTATCTGTCAGGTAAACAATGCAATGTATATTAAGTCTGGTGTTTTATCTTCAATCTGAAGTTTTACTTGAACTTGTAAAAGTCGCCCTTAGTCATATAGTACATTTACACCACGTTCACCAAATTAGACCAAGGAACAAATTGAGTACCTAATCAACTTGAATCAAAGTTTATCAAAGAACAGCTGTTTTAGTTATAAATGGAAGCTTTTATAACTAATATATACCCTTTTCGGAAACTGCAATCCAATTCCAGAATCCAATTTAGGGCTAAAGTATTTACGCCATAAAAAAGACCTGTTTGATCTACCTCCTTTACTCTGGATCAAATATTTGATCCCCAGTGTTTACACCATTAAGAAAGTACTAGTGACATCATTTGATATTTGGACCAAATGTTTGGTCCATGCAGTGTACCTAAACGAGTAAATGTAATACATGGTCTATATAGGAATATGTTGAGAGCAAATAAATCTGTTTATGTAACAAATTTTGAAATTTGTAACGGGGTGTTACATAAAGGAGCTAGGGTTTTGTATAAAAGAATATAAATGATTAGAAACTCTTTTTGCATCTTTGCTCTGGGTGAAAAACTCTTGGGAAAAAAAGCTACATTCTTAATAGGTATATATTAAAAAGTTAAATGGAACCCTCTATTGGCAAGTTTACTGTACTAGTTCACAGACTTCAGTCTGGCCTTTTTCAAATTCAGGAATCTGAGGGTTAACCTGAGGGTTAACCCTCAGATTCCTGAATCATTTCAAATTCAGATTCCTAATTTCTAATTTTTAAAACAGAAGTCACATCATTTTCACATATAAAACAAAAGTAAAAAGCTACAACTACTTTAAAACTTCACATTAGGAACTGTTAGTCATTTAGTATAATATTAATTTAATTACTTAAACTAGAGTCTTTAACACCTGATGGCTAAATTACTAGGGTATTTGGTGCAAATCACCTAACTTATTTTTCTCTTTATTACCCAATTTCATCAACCCATGTCATACCATTACGAATATAATAAAAGTAATTAATTTAAATGCTTATACCAGAGTGTTCAACACTTGATGCGTCAAATTACCAAGTTATTTGCTGCACTTTTTCTAACATAAATCAGGTGAAAATAATCCATTTTAATCCATTTCTCTGATTTTTTCACTTTATTACATAGTGTCACTAAGACATGGCTCATTATTACTTATAAAACAAAGAAGCTAAATTAAATAAAGGCAACGATTATATGAAAATTTTAGATTAAGATTCTAATTACTGTCAAATAAACTTTTAATTTAATTACTTAAGTCACAGCTTTTACCCCCAAATTACTTCGTGATTTGTTACAAACTAACTACATATTGTCAACCAGACGGAAGTAATAAAACTAAACATATAATTTTCCAATAAAAATAAGGAGTAATTAAGACGAAAAAAAGCAACAATTATTTTAGAAAATTTGCACAAGAAACTAATTAAGGTCAATTATTTATTAATTATTAGTAAAATTACTTAGACCAGAGTCGTCAACATTTGGTACTTGCATTACTAGTTGATTTATTGCGAACTTACTAAATTAAATCAGGGGAAAGTAATAAAACGTTCTGATATTTTTTTCTTTAATACTTTACTTTACTTAACGAAAGGGTTAACCACTGAGGGTTAACCTAACTTTTTTTATGAATGTATGTAGGTACTCTATTTTAACTTACCTTATTATTTTCTTCAGATATAGATTTCCTTACATCCATTTTTTCTTCACACCCTCATTCCTTTGAAACCAAAAAACGGATTTGCTAGACCTGTTTACATTGATTTCGCACTGTGACACCCAACCACGTTTGAGAAATTTTCAACATTTTCAAAGCACTTGTTGTTAGTCTAAATGCAGCACCAGCTGCAAGAAATGTCCTAAAATCCGGCACAATTTATAAAAACAAAATTATGAGTACAAAATGAACAATATTAGTCGCAAAGTCGGAAAAAATTATTGAAGTCCATACAATTCAAATGGTCTCACACTAATGACCTTGGACCACGATTGTGACGTCACAGCTTCTGCTTCACGGCCTTATGGTCTAGGTGGCAGTGCCTTAATGGTATTTTATGAGCGTTTTCTACAAGACAAGGTGCTCTTAGTCAAAAGCGCTAATGTGAGCAAGATTCTTTCTTATTATTTTTATTTATTATTGCAAACGCATTACCTAATTATCATGCAAGTAAAATTTGGTTTTTGTCTGCATGATTGCTAGTAATGTTCTTATTGAACATGTCACAACAATTTAATGTTTTTGACACCCCATATCTCAAAAAAGTGTGTTGACCTATAGAATAGTGTAATTATATATTACTTTCGGACTGAAGTTTGCTTATTTGCTTCTTATGGAAAGATATTTTAAATGTGGTCCATGTCCATACCAAACTTAATGTAGAGCATTGCAAATAATTTTCTTGGTAGACGTTTTGTTTGAGATGTATAAGGTGATCCGAGGTGAACACTTAGAGCTTTTAAGATGATGAGAACTAAAATTTGGAATTAAATTAACGATTTATGAGTGATAGTAAACATCTCCAGATTCTTTTTTTCTATCTCTTTTACCATTTTACCATCCAAATTTTTAGTTTACCATCCAATTTTTTTTTCTATCTTGCTACTAATGTGTTTGCCAGAGCTTGCACTTTATCTCAAAAATCTGAATTCCCTATAGAATGTTTTAAACTTTTTTTGTCTCTTGTATATTTTTCCCTCACCTCTCACCGTTTTGAGAATTTTCCAATAGTATCTAGGAATGTCTCATTTTTCGATAAAAGTGAGTCTCTTATTGCGTGTCTGAAAATCTATGAAACGATCAGTGACCTGCTACAAAAAAAAACTTTTTAGACACTTTAACCCTGTATTGAAGACCCTGTATATTGGCGCTATCGTTTGGTATAAATACCCACCTCAAAAACTCGTAAAAATTATTAAAAAATTACTTTAATAACATGTATCTCGGAAACGGAGCGTTTGCGACCTGTGTTTATATGGACCTTTAACCGTATTTGTGATACAAATTTCGGGTCACTGTCTATAAGAATGCTACTTGTTTGATTCTTTTAGTGAGCAAATAAAGCGGTAAATTGTTGGCAAACCTTTCTGACTGTCTTTCTATAACAGAATTTGTTTCAGAATTCATAAAATCACTAAAAAATCATACACATATATGCTGTTATAGGGATTTTTTCTTGCTTCTCAAGTTCCATATTTTATATTTTGTCAAGCATAAAAACACGTTTCTCCCTATTTGAAATAACTAATAGGAAAGGACACTTTAGTAAGCTACAACCACCATCGTCGGTACATATTGGAAAAAGACGCAAGGCGAAAAGTAAACTCATCTCTGGGCAAAGTTTTATTTTTCGTGTTAGTTGGCGGTTGTTTTATGGTGGCAACGTAGACCAAGAATATGTAGTTTTTTCGAAAACTTCCTTACCCTGTTATTTATTGTGTTGTAAAATATATAAGGTGATATAACGCCCAGTTTCCTCAAATTAGACTAAACTTAAAATTATTGTGCATATGTGGAGCTAGTTGGTCTTAAATCTTCATTAACTTGCTTTTCGAGTTACTTGGCTCTTTAAAACAGACAAATTACACATATCACATATTGAAGCCAAGAAAGTGCCAAACAAGCATAGGTCATCAGCATCTTAGAACCTCTCTATGTTCTTCGGTGTCTCGTCGAAGACACGTGCTTCTGCTTTTCGTTAACTTGCTTTTCGAGTTACTTGGCTCTTTAAAACAGACAAATTACACATCACGTATTGAGGCTAAGAAAGTGACAAACCAAGCATAGGTCATCAGCATCTTAGAACCTCTCTATGTTCTTCGGTGTCTCGTCGAAGACACGTGCTTCTGCCTTCAAGTAAAATGGCGCCAGCCTAAGAACAAAAGAAACACAAAGTTTCCGTTGATCGGAACGTTCGCAATCAAAGTCCGATAAAATGATAAGCTCCGACGATATTAATAAAACAATTTAGATGTTTTACTCATGGTACGAAACAATGATTTATGAAGGTCCGGCCTGATTTGACAAGTCATGGAGCCCATAATGAAAACATCTCATGGACAGATCGCTAGTCATTTCGCCGCCTACTTCGTGACTTTTGACGCTGACTCCATCCCATGATGGATTATCTTTGGGTTCTTCATACATATTTATAGCCCAGACTATATTGTCTTCAATTAGCATTTTGTTTAATCATGCCATTTTAATTTGGAACCACTGAGTGATTTTTTCTTTTGTTTATGGACGACCATGATATCAAACCGGTTCATTACAATATTAATTACTTTGTGGTCTTAGTAAATTAGCTCCTGATGGGATTAAAACTTATACATGTACTTACACTGAGCTATACAAAACTCTTCTTTTCCGCAATTAATTGCTTTTGTAAACGATTTGCATTGCCGGGAATTTTTTATTAGTTAGTGGTTTTCTCATTATATTTAGACAAAATGTTTTATGCTTATCTGGCATTCAAGAATTCAGTGAAAATAACCCCGCCACTGGCATATCATTATACGTAGTACACTTACATCAAATTGAAAGTAACAGTTCGTTTCATTAACAATTGAGAGACACGCGTGATCGATGGGTTTTTCTGTGTAAAGATAAAAAGCGAATATTGATATGTTTGGCTATTGTGCTGTAAATCTGTGTCACATTACATCAAGAAAAATTCCATCATGCTTTGCAAGCACGGATTGGCACCATACACATACAATATACTTTTTAAATAATTCGTCCTGGCGTCAATTAAACACAATTCCTCAGAAATAAAGCGATTTCCTCATATAATTGCAAGAATTAGGCACAATCCAAACAATATCCACATATTAAACTTTAAAGCAAATTTTAAATTGTTCATGGTCTCTTCTATAAAATCCAAATGCACATCCACCCTGGTGTATACGCCAGGGTTAAATGGTTTTCCGCAATCGATCCCCCAAGAAATTATTCCGATTTGCATAGTACCGCACATCAAAGGTCCCCCGGAATCCCCCTGACATGCGTCGATTCCTTCTGTGGACAAGGTACATACCTGTAAGGAATTTATATTGACTCCGTAATGTTTGCTGTACATGGCGTGGCATTTGTCTATGGGTAGCATTGGCACATGAGCACATTGTAGATGGTCTAGGTCTGGTAACTGGCCATCCGACATTTTACCCCATCCCATGATTATTCCTTCCTCGCATGGGGCTTCGGTTTCAATTCTCGAATATACTAATTTTGGTAGAGTTACGTAGCCCAGATGATCGGATTTTAGAAGATCTTCATTGAGTTTTATCAATGCAATATCGTTGGACAAATCTGCTTCTTTGAAGTTAGGATGAGGTATAATTTTCTCTATCTCCACCATAGACAACCTTTCCCCTTGATGATATTGGTAATTAACAGAAGGTATCACTCCATATTCTTCTTTACTTATTGGCTTCGACATGAAGCAGTGGGCTGCAGTTAACACCCAACGTTTATTAATTAGCGAAGATCCACAAATCAATTTCCAGTCATTTCCATTTGATTCTCTTCTCAATTTTTTAGCAAGCAGTAAAAGAAACGGGTAATCTTCTGTGGAACATGGAAAACCGTGGAGGATACGTATTTGAGCTTCTTGGCCCCAATGAGGGACAGTCAATTTCTTCGGTTTAGCAGTGCAAAAGTTCGAGCATCCTAGGCATAATGGAAACAGGAAGAACCACAACCGCATTAAAGCTCTGGGTTGTCAACCATTAACTTGCTTTTCAATGTGACGCAGTCTTTCATTTACTAGTGCTCTTCTACATGACATTTTTTTTATATTTCAAAATTTTTGCATGGCAAATATGTTATTTTACCCGCAGAAAAAGTGCACAAGTCTTCTAGAACTAAAATTCGAATGATTGAGCTTATCTTTGTTCAACTAATGACTACGCCTTCATGTTACTAGTGGTGAGAATATTGATGGGGAATTGGTACAATGGGCACCCACTGTAGACCATTGCTTTTCTGAGGACACGCGGCAGGTGAGTAAACATGAACTTGGCATCCCATCTCTAAGTCACTACTTTGGCAGTAATATTCAACCATTAATAGTTAAGGCAAGGAAGGTGCTAGTTCACCCCAAATACAGCAGAACTCATTTGGTAAATGACATTGCTTTGATGAAATTTAATAGAAATTTGCTGAACTTTTTAATAGAAACTTCCCGAACATAGATAAGAGAATTATGTTATTACTATAGATAGGCAACTCCAATGACACCACTCGGGATCCTGGCGCACTAGCGCCGCCTAGCGGGTGGGGCTATGAACTAATAATTGGCGGGATTTTTAAATGCCCCTTATTTCTATATTAAATGTAAATTTTTAATATTCCGAGAAGTGAGAATTATTAAAAAATATCATGAAAGAGTGCCACATGATAATTTATAGTAATTGACACATTAAATTAATAAAAACTATTACAATATATATGAAATCCATCTATGTAAATATATTTTCGACTTTTGTAAACTACATGATTATTATCAATTGATAAAAATAACATGAGAAACAAACTTACACAACGAAAAAAGCTTACAAAGAAGATAATTGATAATATTGGCCTCTGCACATTTAATTTAAGCAATAATAAGCATTGTATATTACTCCTTATGTAATGGTAATAATTAATCATGTATGTAATTAAACAAATTTTTACTTAGATTAAAATAGTATAGGATATATTAACGACCTGAGACATTTTATTTATCTAAATATTTTTAATATATTAAATAATATGATTGATTTGCCTTAAGGATTGAGGCCTAAAGATGATTATGGAGGAATATTTTAGTTGCATTTCGACATCGAAATTTTGCAATAAAATTTGAAATTACCAAAGAATGCTACATCCAGATCCATATGATATAGGAAGGATGATTGACATCAATTTCGATTTCGAAAAACGTTAGAATCAGCTTTACAAACTACTATAGGTGGTTCACTGGAAAAAGTCATCTAGAAGGCTATACATTTTTAGCAGAAAAAGATGACATAATCAAAGTAGATGAACTTTGGTTCCTTCATCCATTTCTTTTAACGTTTCACAGTCAACTAGATAACGTTTTTAAATAAACACGCCCAATGAGCATTACAAAATCGTAAAAAGTGGTAAGCTTAAATAAATTGAATTTAAAAATGTTTTTTTTTACATAATTACAAACATAAACAGTTTTTGCTAAATTTAGTACTTTTCTTTGAAAAATCAATTACCTAGTTGAAATTTGGTGTTGAATGATATCACAAAGATTTTGCCACTTTATGATATTAATTAACCAAAATTAATTTTAATAAATTATTAATAAACCAAATTTCAACTAAATGATTTTTCAAAGCCTACTACTAATTTAGCTGAAACTGTATAATTTTGTGATTATGCACAGAAAACAAAAAAAATAGAAATTGAGTTTTCTCGCTTATGGTACATTTTAGCAACTTAGGAGAAGAGCTTAAAGCAAAAGAAACTCGTGGATGGAATGAGGGCCCAAATGGTGCAGGGATTGCCTAGTCTACTACTAGTCTACTACTACTAGGACAAGAGCACTTTTTTAACTTAAGATACACTGTAGTTTTCATTTTTGGTCCTTCCAGATATATAGCAATCTGACAAATTATAAAGAAACCGTAATTGAAAGGCCATGTTCAAAAAGCCCTCTATCTTTCTTAGGATTCATTTTTTGATAAGACAGTTCATCTCAAAGTGGCATGTTACAAAATAACCACCTTCTATCTAAAATAAAAAATAAGAAAGTTACCTAAAATGGGTGGCGTTTATAATGGGACACTCTATACTTACTTAGTTTATTGAAAACAGATGTTAACAGTAAATTGGGAACAACATCATTTTTAATTAAAGAGTTATTTCTGATGCCAAGGTACTGTCCTCCCATAGATGATGGTTTGTCCTCCCATAGGGTACAAATCCTGTGTGAATTCTAAAGGCGTTCAATTGGCATATTTTCCAAGCCCGGTCTTCCGATTTTAGCAATCCGAACTTTGCGGAGCTAAAATAGTATTTTACATTATTTATATAAATAAACGATTATATTGACACAACGAAATTGGAATACAACTGTATAGTCCAAACATAAGTACTTAGGTCGCCTTCTAAATTTTCTAGTGAAAGCAAAATCAAGATCCTCTACTTGAAAAAAGAAGTGTTACAACTCATATGGTTGGCTCATTGTTGGGCCAGACATATGAATTGAAACTCTTCTCTGGCAAAATTGAGAATAAGAGTTTAGCTTTATGACACTATCTTTAGAGATTTCGTAAACCAATCTTTTAGGTCACGCACTGCAATAACTATTAAAAGTTATATGTAGCTTATAGTTCTTTATCTAAAATATCCGTTTAATGAGGTTTCAGAAGGCCCATCTTGGCAAAAATTAAAAAAAAAGTAAAAAATTCAGGTCAGACCATCAAAAGCTTGTATGGTAGGTTAGGTAGGTATAAAATAATCTCAGACAGTAATGCAAAGTGCATTACTTATGTATTGCCGAATATTTTAGGAAAAATCTCAAGAATAAAAAACTAAATATTCATTCTGATTGACTAGGACCGCAACTCACTTAGCTACAATTTCTAATGGCTAAAAATGCATGAAATGACACTTAATTTAACAGAGGTCCCTAGCCCAAATATTTTGAGTTTACTTACCCCTTTTTCTTCTTTATCGGCCTTATCCGTTCCGGATGTTGGCTATCATCATGGCAATACGCATTTTCAGGAAATTCTCTTTCTACTTCTGCAGGAAATTCTCCTTCTACCTGGCCCTCTTCTTCCCTCCACTTTATCATGCAGGAACAACTGTAGTAGACAATAGTTGACAGGGTTTCTCATAACATGGCCCAAATACTCAAGTTTGCGATGTTTTACGATATTTATGAGGGTTAATTGGCAGTTCATTCTCCAAAGGACCTCTTCGTTGGTAACGCGATCAACCCAGTAAATTCTTAGCCCTCCATCTCTTGGAAACCTATGCAATTGGATACCGTGTGTGTATCTTATATTGGTATTGCAGTTTGGAACACAACAGTAATACATTTTGAGAAAATCTGATGAATAAAAACCGGAAAAACGTACTAAAATCATCTAATAAATAAAAAATGTGTCAAATTTGACAAGAACACCGCCATGATACCATTTCAAATCGGTGCGAAATCGTAGAGTGTCATGAAACGTCGCTTGACGCGCCTCTCGTGGGTGGGGCTTTAACTAAGAAAGCATTGGACGATTGCTCCCATTAGAGATAAACAGCCCTGTTCCCGAAAGAGTCTACCAAGTCAGGTTAGGTTGGTTCCTCCCTAGTTCTTAGGTTAGTCAGGTCAGGTTAGTTCCGGTTAGAAACCCCTTGTTTTAAAGCTTTAATTATGAAATGGGGTAAAACAGACGGCACTTCATCAGTTGGTCT